>WBMZ01005112.1:46225-101156 GCA_013400975.1 Atrichornis clamosus
CCTCCTCAATCCCACAGCCCCGTACTCTATGAACCCTATTTCCCCCCAGTCCTCTCCAAAGCCCATTCACAACAATGCAGCCCCCTGTGACCCCCTCAGCCTCAGCCTCCTCCTCCACGTCCCCTGAGACCCCCCAGACCCCTCTCCGGCCCCGCACCGTCCTCTATGCCCGCGGGGCAGGGGAGGCCCCTCCCCACCCGACACACAGCGCACCGCGGGCGACCCCAGGCCCGAAACGGCTCTCAAAGCACAGAGAGGGCACGGAAGGACCCTAAAGGCTCAGAGGGGGCTGGGAAGTGCCCCTCAAAGCCCCGGAGGGCCCCCAGCCGCCCCCCCACCCTTTGAGGCCTCACTCACCGCGTCCCCGCCGCGGCCGCTCCCTCAGGCGGCCAGTGGGCGGGGCCCCGCCGCTGAGCCCCGCCCGCCGCCCACGCCGCCACGCGATTGGGCCCGCCACGTGATTGGCGTCCCCAACTGGCCAATGGAGAACGGGAGCGCGAGAGGGGGCGGGGCGCGAGGGGGCCGGTGCCCGCGGGGAGGGAAGCCCTCCCAGTACAAACCAGTGCCCTCCCAGTCCACTTCAAGTGCCGCTTTTGTCCATAAACGTGCCTCCCAGTCCCATCCAATCCCCTCCAAGTCTATCCCAACCCCTTCCCGGTCTATCCCAGTCTATCCCAGTGCCTCCTAGTCGCTCCCAGTCCCCTCCCAGTGCCCCTTTTGTTCCTAAAAGTGCCCTTTTTGTTCCTTCCAGTCCCATCCAATCTCGTCCTAGCGCCTCCCAGTCTATCCCAGCGCCCTAACAGTCCACTCCCAGAGCCCTTTTTGTCCGTTAAAGTGCCTCCCAGCCCTTCCCAGTCCTATCCAGTCCCTCCCAAATCCCATCCAGCGCCCTTCAAATCTAGCGCAGTAACTCCCAGTTCATCCCAGTCTCTCCCAGTGCGCCCCCCCGCGTCGCTCCCAGTCCCCTCCCAGTGCTCGCTCCTTTTGTCCCTAAAAGTGCCCCTTTTGTCCCTCCCAGTCCCTCCAAGGCCCATCCAATCTCCTCCCAGTCCCTCCCAGTCTATCCCAGTGACTCCCAGTCCCTCCCAATCACCGGCAGACCCCCGCGACGTGCGTGTCTACACATCATGAGGTGTGCGCGGGGGCAGGTGGGCACCTTACGGGTGTGCGCCCACCTCCCGGTGCTCCGGGAGCGATGCGCAGCCTCCCCCTTTCCCCCAGGTCACTCGGCCCCGCCCGCAGCAGCGCTGGCCCGGCCGAGAAAAAGGATGAACCCCGATGTTCCAGCTGCTCCCGGCATGTCCCGGGATCCCTCCGTCCTCCAGCCACGTGTCTGTCCCCGGGGCCGCGCTCCAGCCCGCGGCGGGACGGGACCCCCGGGAGAAGAGGGATCCCCGATGCCGTCTCAGTACCGGGCGGAGCGGGATCCCGCGGGCGGAGCGGGTTGCCCGGGGAGGAGCGGGAACCCCCGGGCGGAGCGGGGTGAGCCGCGGGGTCACAGCCGCGGGGTCACAGCCGCGGGCGGGGCGGGTGGGGAACGACCCGGCCCCGGGCGCTGCCCCCCGCCGCTCTCCCAGCCGGGGCTCCGGCTCGTTTCGATTTCGTTTCGCGCAGGGATCGCGCCGCAGCGGCCGCGGGGACGGGACGGGCCGCGCCGGACACCGCGGCAGTGCCGGGCTCCGGATCGCACCGGGGCGGGGAGCGGCCGCCCACGGCCACCGGCCATGCAGGTAGGAGCCATCCGCCCCCGGCCCCGTCCCTTGTCCTCCCTCCTCACCGCCCCGCCCGCGCTTTCCCCCGCTCAGTTAGGGGCTGGAGGTTCATGCTCTACAGGGATGACCCCCCCATCCCACCCTCCTCCAAACGGCGTCACAGAGTCCGGAGCAATCGGGGGTTCTGTTCCCCCCCATTTGGTTCTGAGTAAAAAGGTGCTCTCACACGTCTGGGGGTTCCTGTTCATCCCCCCTCTTCTGGCTTTCCCACCCCAGCCCCCACAAGGACAGTATTTCCTCTTGAAGCAAAGAAAAGCCGTCTCCAAAACGTCTGAAAGCAGCTAAGCAGGGATAAAAGCAAGAATATAAAATGAGTGTAAAGTAATAAAAATTAGGAACGTATCTCAAGGCCTAGAAATCTTTAGGAGCAAGAAAAATACCAGATTTGTTCTGGTTTTACTGTAAATCTTGTTGTAAGAGAGTCACACCAGTGGGAGAAAATTAAAATAACTTTTAGATAGTTCTAGACAAAATACACTTCTAATTTCTTTCACTTTTATTTTCCCCATAGTTTATTGCTTAGAGTGAATCTGAAAGACAGTTTGCATTGCTGCCAAGTGTGCTCAGAGTTTATTCTGGAGTCTCACTGGTTTCCTCATGTAGTGTCATGCAGCTGCCTGCTTGGCTAAATCCAACCCAGCAACAGCCAGCGACCACCAAATTGTCCTGCTGAGGAAACCCCCACTGCCTTTCTCCTGCTGTAACTCCCAGGGAAGCATTTTTCCCTGGAGTGATGCAGTGTATTTCTCCTGTCTCCCATCCTCCTGGTTTTGGGAGCTTCAGCTTTGCATGTAAGATGTGTCCGACTCCCATCTCCTCTATCTGTGATGTTCTTCACCCCTTTCAGAGGGCTCAGCTCCTCTGCCCCCACACACAGTCGAGGGCTGGCTGCTCTAAACCACCTCCAAAAACCTGCCTGAGGCTGAGGTGCTCAGAGTTGGTAACTGCTTCAGAAAATACCATTTGACAGCAGAATTGTTCATTTTCCAGTGAGTGAAGCTGAGAAATTGCTGGGATTCACATTAATAGATTTTTAACGGGAAACATTATCTGCTTGGCTGCCAGTCATATTTCAAGATCTAGATGGGGATGAAAGCAGCATCTGAGGATCTGAGCTCCCTTCCAGTTCACATGCTCTGACTGAGGGGGAAAAGTAATTTTTGAGGGGCTGGAAATTAATGGCCAGTGAGCAAGAGGAGTGGGATGGCCATTTCCATTTATGCCCAAACAATCACAGGGGATAAAGTTAGAGATGTCTCTTCATATGGTGTTTTTTTGACAAAATCAAAGCACTATTGGCAGCTTTATTTTCACAGCTCTAAAGAACTGAAGTGCTCTCCTAAAACCCTGGGCATCCAGCGAGCATCTGAGGATTCTGCAGGAAATGGGAGTTAGCGCAGGCACTGCAGGCTCTCCCATTCTTGGCTCCATCTTCTACTTCCCTGCAGTCACAGGGAGTGGGGATGGATAACTCCCATCCAGGGCCTGAATGAGGGCAGGTTCCTCTGCTAAAGAGATGGAGAAAGAGAGGGATCTCTGGCTACTAACGCTGACTTGGGCAACCAGAGACTCATCCTGGGACTGGGATGAGGAAGAATGTGAGGAAGATTCACAGAAGCGTTGCAGAGAGCACTTCAGGCTGCTATGAGAAAGCAGTTAGAAAATGCTGGAGCAGGTGGAGGCATCTCCAAAGCAAAGGCGGGACCAGAGCTGGGAATTCCCCCCCACTGATGTGTCTGATCTCTTCTCCAGGGCAAAGTGGCCATCAGCTCTTGCAGCCCCGTGGTGGCAGCGTCCTTACCACCCCCATCCCCGGCCAGACACTCACCCTGCAGCACTGGGGAGATCTTCAAGCTTCCAGGGAGGCTGAGTGAGTAGAGGTGGAGCAAGTCAATGCTGCTCAAAACAGGAGTTCCCACAGGGTGGGACATGGTGGGTACAGCCATGGTGTCCCACTCAGGGACCATTCCCTGCTGGCAAGGGGGACAAGGTGTCATCAGGGTTCATTTTCTCTCTTTCTGGTGTTTTTTGACCTGTGAGTGCTTAATATAGAGGGAAAGTTTGGTGATGGGGAAAAAGCCCCTCAGCAGTTTTGAGGATGGAGACAGAGCTGTTTCAGAGGTTGCTCCTGCTTTCAGGAATCCAGCCCTCACTGTGGAGCAAGGACGACGTGATCCACTGGCTGAGGTGGGCAGAGAAGGAATATTCCCTTCGGCAAACTGACGAGAGCAAGTTTGAAATGAATGGCAAAGCCTTGTGCATCCTCACCAAGGATGACTTCAGACACCGAGCCCCGAGCTCAGGTTAGACCCAGTGCAAGGGTGTTTGTGAGCATCATCCCAGCACAAGCTGTGGTCTGCTGAGAGAGGCTGGATGGGTCCCAGCAGACCAGGCTCTAGCAGTGTGGTGCTGGAGACAAGGACAACTCTTCCTTCCTCCAGTCCATCTGGACTGCAAATGCTTTGGGATGGAGAATAACCTTTTACTCTGTAGCTCAGAATCTCAGCAACATCCCCTGAGAGGGACTATTACCCAAAGTTACCTGAGCAGCGTTTCCCTCCCTGCAGGGGATGTGCTTTATGAAATCCTCCAGTTCGTTAAGACTCAGAGAAGAGCTCTGGTGTGCAGCCCTCTGCTGAACTCGTCCTTTGGGAAAGCCAGGAGCACGGAGGAAGGTATGATGGGAGGAAATTATCCTGGGAGAACGGCAGTGTCCATCAGGCAGGACCTGCCCTCAGCTCCAGGGGGTTACACACACCTGGGCTTGGAGCTCAGCCAGCTCAACCCATCCCACGTCACCTGAGAGAGGCAACCAGGTCCAACAAAATCCAGGTCATCTGGGAGGTTTGTAGTGATGGAGCACATCAGAATCAGCCCTAGGCAGGACCAGGGGGTCCACAGTGACCTGGCAAGGCTGTGACTTTCCTAAGAAGTCTACCTGCAGATTGAGATCTGGATCAGGGAGGGTCAATAGCCAGGCAGAGGCACAGCCCTGCTGGAGACTAGTCCTGCAACATAGCTGGGAAAGGGCTGAGGAGCTGGGGATGAGCTTACACAGAGCTTCTGGCCTGTGGGTGGGGTGGGGAGAGGCCCCAGGTGAGGCTGGTGGGGGCCAGTCAGGCTTCTTAGTGTCCTCGGGGGGCCCAGGTAGGAGTTAGGGTGGGGTTGGGTTGGTGTCAGTGGCTGGCTGTGCGTGGAGGTGGATCTGGGAGTGTTTTCCTGGGCTCTTCTGCTGGCTCATGTGTAAAATAATGGACATATTAAGTCCCCACAACAATTTACCAGGGGTTGCCTGTGCTCTGGGGCATTTTTCTGTTCCAGTTTTCCCTCTGCATCTGACCCTTACCCTACCTGGCATCTCCTCTAACCCTCCCAGACTTTCTGCTGCTCCTGTCTTAGGAAAATTCCAGGCTTTCCTTAGCACCCTCCTCCTCTGCCTGGGCTGGTACCAGGCTGATAACCACCCTGGGCTGTGCCTCCCCTCCTGTCTCAGGGCTCTGGAAGCTCTGGCACCTGCCCTAATGTTCCCCAGGGTGTTTATTTGGGGCTTTTTGCAGGTACAGACTGCAGTGCCGAGGCTGCCCCAGTGGTTGTTTCCCCGTGGCTGGGCTGTGCAGAACAGCCCTTGTTCCTCAGCCGCACGGAGCCACTGAACCTCTCCCACCACAGCTCAGAGAGCAGCTGCAGGCCCGGTGCCATCTGCTCTTTTCCTACAGCCCTGTCGGCCCCAGTGGATGGGAAAATTGCAGGTAATTATGAATTTATAGCCTTGCTCCTCGGGGAAATGAGATGGTGCTGTGTCCCGCCTGCCCATCTGTCTCCCCTCCCCTCATTCCACGCTTCTCCACCTCAGTTTCCCCACCTGCAGAATTGTAGTTCCCGCTTGTGTTTTGAGATGCCGCAGTAAGGGCGCTGTGCACGAGCTCTGGGCTCATCCTGTGTTCATTGCCCCTGCTAAATGTGCAGTCCTCTGCTGCCCCCCGTCACGGGAGCGCAGGGGGAGCTCTGTGGCCACGTTTTGCCCCACGGCTCAGCCTGCAGGTTGCTGTGGGAATACGTGTACCAGCTGCTCTCCGACCGCCGCTACGAGCCCTACATCAAGTGGGAAGACGAGGAAGCCAAGGTGTTCCGGGTCGTTAATCCGAACGGGCTCGCCCAGCTCTGGGGGAACCACAAGGTAAATGCTGTTCAGGACAAATCTGTCATCCCTGGGCTTGTGTGTGTCTTTTTCCTGCCCTGTTCCCCAGAGCTGATGGCCCAGGGACCGGGAAAGGGGGGCACAGTGGGTGCAGGGTTAGTGAGAGATGCCAGCCTGGTGGGTAAGGGGACTTTGTCATCCCCTCGAAAGCAAACTGTGATGGCTGTGAAGCCATTCTGGGCTGGAGAGCCACACTGCAGCCTGCAGTGCCCAAACCCACCTCGAATGTGCCACGTGTGGCCCTGCTGCACACGGACCCCAAAGCAGGTGTTGGTGCCTGCTCTTACTCAACACCCCACAACTCTTTCCTCCTCCCAGAACCGGATGAACATGACGTATGAGAAGATGTCACGAGCACTCAGACACTACTACAAACTCAACATCATCAAAAAGGAGCCAGGGCAGAAGCTGTTGTTCAGGTGAGGTGAAGCAGAACAGCGAAATGAGCTGCCTAGGACAGCGTGGATGGGGCATGGGAAGGTGATGTGCTCCAGATGTTGGCAGCTGCTTCATCCAGCAGCATCCTCCGGTGCACACACCCCAGTGGGTTTGTGTCCAGGCTCTGTCCTGTGCCAGAGGGAGCTCAGGGTGCCAGGGGCTGGGATCCTCAGCAAAGCCCAAGGATGGCAGATCCCCTCTGAGCTCCAGAGCTCAGCTGATCACAGATTCCCAGAATGGTTTGGGTTGGAAAGAACCTTAAAGTCCCATGGGCAGGGACACTTTCCACTATCCCAGGTTGCTCCAAGCGCTGTCCAGCCTGGCCTGGTTGAAGGCAAAGGCTCCAGCACTCGCAGCCTGCTTTGGGGCTGGGTTTGGATGTGCCCTTAAAGTCATGACAAAAATTTGTTGCAGGTTTTTGAAGACTCCTGGGGAGGTTGTCCATGAGAAATCCAGCAAACTGGAGCAGCTGGAAAATGAGGACCATGAAGACTTGAAGGAAGACCCACTGGAGGTTTCACCATAGGAAATCTTTGGAGGTTTCACTCCAGTGCATCACAGAGACTTGTGCTCCACTGGGAAGTGTTGTTGTCTCTTGCATCTCCTGGATAGAAAGCCACAGAGCTGGTCTGCTTTTCAAACCCTGCCCTGAGCCAAAGCTGGGTCATTTCTGGGGCTTCATTAGCAAAACACAGCCAGAAACTGCTCCCCAGCCCCAAAAGTGCAGGTGAACGTGTGGGCTGCTCTGCTGCTGGGTTCTCTCCTGCCCTCAGGGAGGGAATGTGATGTTTTTGCTCTGAAAATTCTGATGCTTGCCTTTAAGGTTCCAGCTTGCTGGTGAAGATGACGCTGTTCTTGCAGCGAGGTGTGCTGAGCAGAGCAGAGCAGAGCACGTGCTCTGGATCGAGCAGCTGCTGAACTGCTTTGGCAGAGAGTGGTGTGCCCAGCTGTGAATGTGCTGCTCTGAATCTGAGCCATTTCCCTGACTTGAAAACCAACTTCCATTGCAGATGTGGTGCAGGCTGGAGTCTCAGTCTCCTGTGGGGTTGCTCCTGGGATTAAGGTTAGGAGTGTGCTGAAATACCTGCCTGCATCAGGCCTGGCTGAAGCTCCAGGCTCCATGGCTGCCCTAAGCTGGTACTCACTTTAACTCCTTTCCCTCCAGCTAATGACTTTTGTAATTAGCTGATTAAATAATGTGAAAAGAAACGAAGCCAGTAATATGACCCCACTCATGGTCAGATATGTGGTTATTTGCTTTGAGCTGGAAGCAGGAATACCTGGAGTGAACAGACGTGTGTGTGTGTGAAAACAGAAAGTACCCACTACTGTTTTCACTTTGCTTTCCACAGAGGAAATAAAATCCTGTGACTGTGTAAGGTTGAAAATCTCACTTCTTGCTGGTTGAAAGTCTGAAACTGGGAAATCCAAGCTTTCCTCATATAAAACCAGCTCCTGTGGGCACCCAGATCTTGTCCCCAAGATCTTTTGGCAGCTCCTAAGCCAGAGTGCACCAGTCTGAGCTGCTCAGCAGCTGATGGGTGAGCACAGCACCAACAATTGTTGCACCGTGAGGTTTCCACCAAAACTGGTTATTGCCAACCAGGAACTACAGTCCCTTTTGCTGTTACTGGTGTTGCTGCTCCAAAACTACTTCACAACTGAAGCCTGGAGATGCTGGTGGGCTGTAGCCACACCAGATGGTGGTGGGATGGGTGGTGGCTGGTTGGCAAAGCTTCAGCAGTGCAACACGTCTGGAAACACTGGCTGAGGAGATTCACTTCCAGAAAAAAACACCATTTCGTTGGCAATACAGAGGTGCTTGAAAATTCAAGTGGTGGAAGAGAAGGAAACGAGAAGCTCTGGTGGGGTAAATGAGTGTAAGGTCACAGCCTGGGGGAGATCCTGGCTGGGAGGGGAGGCCAAAATCCCTGCTAGGAGAAGGAGCTGGAAGTTACCCAGCACCCACCACACAGCCTGGGGATGCACCACACCAGGAAGGTCCAGTGAAGCACCCAGACCTTATCCTTCCTTCCACAAAGGGTGCTTCTTGTCCAAGGAAGACTCAAACCAGACCTTTCTTGGTGTGAAATCCATCAGAATAAGTGTAAATCTGCCCATCCTTTGGTGGGTCAGCAGATCTCCTTCCTTGCCAAGTGTCCCACCCTGGCCCTGTGCTGCTCCCGGAATATGCACCCATGGGTGTATTTTTTCGGATCTCCTCTTAACAAGACATCCCTCCACTTCCTTGCTGTGAAAACAGCCCTGATGGCTCCTGAGGATCCCTCTGCTTCTTCAGCCTGTGTGTTTGTTTAGCTGGAGCAGGTGACAGCTGGTGGCCCTGGTCCTTGTGCTGAGCTTGCAGGGAGTGTGCGAGTGACCTCTCTTTTCCTGTTTTTCCCATGATGACTCAGGATCGTTGGGCTTGGCTGGGGATTTCCTCTCCTGGCTGGGAAGCTGCCAAAAGCCCTCAACCCTCCTTGTGCCACCGCAGCTCTGGAGGGGTCTTGGAGAGTGAAAATCCAAGGGCACCTTTTCAAGGGTGGGCTGGAATGATGAGCTTTGCCCATGCTCCTAGGAAGCTTCCATGTCCCTCCTGGGACAATGCCTGTCTATCCCTGTGATAAGCAGAGGCAGGAGGGCTGTAAACCTGCTGCTTTCCTGGAACAGGACCCATCCCTGTCAGTAAACAACGGAGCAACCACTGCGTGTGCCAGGGAGTTTGGTGTGGGGGTGTGGGCAGGGAGAGCACACAGCTGCCGGTGACTTTTGGCATGGTTGGAGTTCAGGGGCAGTGGAGCACAGGCACGTGCCTCATGTGGGCTTTCCTGAAGGTTTCCAGGTGCTTCATTCCCTGGAGTACATCAGCCACCCTTCGGCAGCCCCGTGGCTGGTGCTGTTTGGGGTGGGGTGTTGCACTTCCTTTGTCTGCTGGGGGAAGCAGCTGAAACTGGGCCTGAGGCTGCAGGAAAAGAGGATTTGCTTTGGGGGCTGGTGCCCACCACCCTCTTGGAACAGAGGAACTGCACAACGGGGATGAGAGGTTTGCACTGAGGCCGTGTGTTGGCTGTGCCATCCACCCAAACTGTGACTGGTGCAGTGACTGCCCTCAGTACTCCTGTC
The DNA here is from genome assembly GCA_013400975.1 of Atrichornis clamosus. Classification (NCBI taxonomy): domain Eukaryota; kingdom Metazoa; phylum Chordata; class Aves; order Passeriformes; family Menuridae; genus Atrichornis; species Atrichornis clamosus. The sequence goes on from WBMZ01005112.1 coordinate 55,757, forward strand.
GTGGTTCAGGTTCTCCCCTCAACACCCCAGTCATGGTTCAGATCTGAAACAGTCAAAGTTTGTGTGCCCAGGTGTCCGGTTGTTGGTTCATGGCTGGTTGTTGGTCATGGCTGGTTGTTGGTTCATGGCTGGTTGTTGGCTCGTGGTTGGTTGTTGGCTCATGGTTGGTTGTTGGCTCATGGCTGGTTGTTGGTTTGTGGCTGGTTGTTGGTTCATGGTTGGTTGTTGGCTCATGGTTGGTTGTTGGTTCGTGGTTGGTTGTTGGCTCAAAGGGACCTTTGTGGTCCACATAAAACACAGTGGCGTCCACCACCCGGTGGGGTTGGCTGTGGCTTTGGCTGGCCAAGCCTAGCAGACCTCCAAGGGTGGTGATTCCAAACCCCTCCAGACACCCATCTGAGATTATCCCACCCTGCTGTAGAGGAGAGTTTTCCTCATGTCCAATCTCAGCCTGTGTCTTCCCAAGACATTTGGATGCTTTGACCCCTGCCTTCTTCTGAGCCCGTTGTAGCCCTCTGCACCTCGCAGCTCCATGTGGGGAATGCCTCTCCCTCGGTGTTTTCCCATCTTCTGAAGCAATTTCCTGCACAGAAGCCGGTTATCCCCTGCTGTGTCCCCATGGCTTTAGTTCTGCTTTTCCCTCCAACACCACTGGCCCAAAGAAACCAACCCCAGTGCTGTGTACTCCCTACCCATGACCACATTTCCTGCCAGCTTCCTCATTCTCTCTCAGTGTTGATGAGAAAAGTGGAAAAAATTGGATCCATTTCTCTTCCCCCTACTCTGGTAATGGGCTTTTGGTTTGTCTCAGTCTCCTGCAAACGTTTTTTCTTATGCGTCCCTCCCATTAGGCTTGAACATGTCCCAAATCCCAGGAGGGGTCTGAGCTTGGACAAAGGTCCAAGCCCAGAATCACAGTTCAGGCCAAGATTCTTCCTGGAGTTTGGGTGTCCCATCTTTAGGCTGTGTCTGGAAGAAGCCATACATCAATCCTAATTCCCAGCTGGATCACGAGGAGCCCTCCTTGAGCAGGGATGGTTTGCACTCATCCTTGGATAATCCCCAGTAGCAAGATCCCCAAACTGGAGGTGGCCAAACTGTGCCCCAAGGCCAGAGTGGATGTGGCTTTTTGTTTTATGGATGTTGCAGAGGAAAAAACAAACAAAATCGATTGTGAAACTCCTCCTGACCCCCTGGAATCGACCTGCTTATGGAAGGATGTGGACAAGTGCTGGGGAGCAGTGTGGAGCTCCTCCTGGAGGGTTTAATTATTTATCAACACACGGGGATGCTGAAAAACAGAACCAGGTAATTCCTGATCAATACCAGACTCTGACTCAGCCATGTGGGCTCGGGAGAAATGGAGAGACGTGGTCTGGATCTCTCCCAACCATAGGAAGTTATGGAACAGAGAGTTTATAGAAAGAGAAATAAAATAATCCCAGACTGTTCTCATTGCAAGCTGAACTCCTTATCGGGAAAAGACCATTTTTATCCAGGAGAGACCCTGGCTGCACATCATCCCAGCTGGAAACCAGAGACAATGCAGCGCTGCTCGAGTGGAAATCCTTCCGAGGGATTTTCCAAGGAGGGGTTTTCCACAGCCTGCGTGCTGGCGAATGCATCCGCGCCCAGCCCCATCCCTGCGAGCTGCAGTGCGGGATTTTGCCATCAGATGGCAAAGCAGCGATGGGGAATGTGGGAAGCACCTGCCCGAGGGTGCCACAGGCACGGGAGGGGGGCACAGGGAGCTTTGGTGTCAGATCTGCTCGGCCCGGCTGCGGTTTGTAGGCGTTGGGATGTGCAGATCTGCCCGGTGGGAGAGTCCCCATCCCTGGGCGAGGCTGAGCGGGAGCCGCGGGGGTGGGAAGGGTTCAGGGCAGGAGCTGGTTCGTGCTTTAGGGTGGGAGCACGGGCTGTCTGAAGGACCCCAGGGTGGGTTTCAAGGGGGCTGCAGCTCAGCTGTGCCCGGTGCTGGGCACCAACCTGACAGGGCCGTGTCCCAGAGTGCCTGAGGTGCCACAGCAGCAGCCTGGGAGCTCCTGGGAAGTGAGCAGGGCAATCTGCTTCCTGCAGTGAAACTCCACTCTTCTGAGAAAGCTGCGACTTCCCCTTACAAAAACAACTCAGAAGAGCCCATATAAGGCATCACACCCAGTAAAAAACAACAAACCAAACCAAACCCAAAGCCAAACAGCTGCCTCAGATAGCTGGTCTCAAAGGCCAGCACTTACACCAGCTGACAGGTGATTTTTATGCTGTTTTGCTGCTACTTGTCATAAGGAAATTGTTTTCTCCTCCGGTGAAACTCACGCCCATTGATTTCCACCACGAGGGCGGTGATAGCGGGGATCCCAGGCGGAAGCATTGGCTGCTCTCCTACCTGAATGGCTGCTAAAAATAGGACTTTACTCAACCACCAGCTGGGGTATAAAAAGGCACCTCCCAGGAGAGCCTGAGATCCCTCAGCACCCGTGGCCCAGGAGCTGTTCTTGATCTATGTCCAAAGGGGCAGAAATACTGATGGAAAGGTAAAAACCAAACCAGCAAATAAAGAATGTTGTGGTCAATGTGCTGGAATCAATCGAAGCAGGATGGGGGTGGCTTTGCTGGGATTAAATTTAGTGGAATGATTTATTATTGAGTGGTTGGTGGGTTTGGGTGTCAGCTTGGATGAAGGAAACTTGCCTTCCTGATCCCAAAAACAGGCCAAGGTGGGGGTGGGTGGCTGTGCATTGTGATGATGCTCATCCAGGGAGTGGAGGCTGATTCCTGACTCCAGGGTGCTTTGTACAGCCGAGTGTGCCAGGTTTTGGCTCTGGCTCCCTGTGTGCTGTTCAGTGGTGAAGAAAGTCTGGTTTGGGTCTGGCTCTTTGAAGGGTGAAATTGGTTTCGGAGGTAAAACCGGCACAAGGCACTGCCATGGCTCTCTGGTTTTCCAACAGCAGCATCTTCTGTTGAAATTTGCTTGTAAATACAGAGAAAAAGGGCAATGGGAAAGGCAGGGATTGGAGCCCCAAGCTCCATTCACAGCCCTACGCTGGTAGGAGCTCACAGAAGGGCTGTGTCATCGCAGGGTCACTGTGGGTATTTGCAAGAGCTCACATCCCTTGGCCTCTCCAAGGGCTGGAAGAACCCAACTTTGCTAAGAATTATTTTTTTTTTTAGCAGCCTATACTTTAAGGGGAAATACTCAAAAACCTGGGTTGTGTAACTCACTGGGTATTCCTGGGGTGCTGTTTTCCACTGTAGTGTGGGAGCACTGGGATGATGGGATGGTATCTGGGTGATGTCCTTGCTGGGTGAAACCCCCTGGGTGATGACCAGGCTCCCGCTCGGGACATGCCCAGCCCATCTCCCCTCTCCCCACAGTTTCGGTTCCTTTATCAGCTCTGCAGTCGTAAAACCCCACGTGGGCCGTCCGCATCAGGAGCGAGCGCTCAGATAACGCCTATAAACCTGATTGATCATTAACCAGGAGCATAAACAACCCCAGACACCCACAGCACCCCCCTGGGTGCCACAATGGGGGGGATTTCCAACAGGCCCAGCCTGACCGTGTGGCAGCCTGGGGGAGGCAAAAACCAGGCTGAAAATGTTGTTTTTCTCCACAGCAAGGCGCGGGCTCCGGCTGCGGAGATGCCTCGGTGGGACGTGGGGAGGCAGCCATCGGGCAAGATCCTCTCTCTGGACAGGAGAGGGGCCAAGAAGGTGCTGGAGATTTACGTCAGGCGCTCGCTGAGCTGCCATGAAAACTCTCTGGTGGCCAAAAAAACCCTTCAGGAGAATGATGGAGGGCAAGGGAGGAAAATGGATGGGCTACAGCGCTCAGAAAGTGACTTCTGCAAGTACTCATGTGCCAAACCCAGCCTCAAGAAGGACCACGAGGAGGGATTCAAGGCACTGGACCTGGAAGAGGCTTTGGTTGATGACAGCAAAGCTCCCCGGGAGGTCCCTAAAGAGGGGCTGAAGCCCAAGATGAAAAGCACAAAAAACTCTTCGCAAGGCAAAACACAACTGGGTTCAAAACCAACATGGTTGAAAAGTTTCTTAAATCTCTTCCTCAGGAAGAGCCCTGAGGACCAGAAGGAAAACGCAGGGCAAAAAGCAAAGGAGAAGGATGTCAAAGCTCCTCAGGGCTCCAAACCAGAAGGAGCCAGAAAACACAGAGTAGACTCAAGCATGTCCCCGACATCAGGCAGAGCCCTGAAGAAGAAACCCAGCCTCAAGAAGGTTTTCTCCTTGAAGAGGCACGGGGAGGAGGAGCGGGGAGAGCCGGGACCTGGGGCAAGGACCAAGCGACCCAGCTGCCTCCCCCTGCGGCACGTCCTGGCCCCGGCCCAGCCAGGTGGGACCCCCACCCCAGCCCGACCCTGACCCACCCCTACAGCCAGGGGAACCTCCACTGGGCTTCTTTTGGGAAAGCCATCACGCTCAGTGCTGCTTTCTAACCCCCTCCCAGGGTTTTCTGGGGCTTGGGATACGTTTCGGAGATCCCAATCCCAACATGCTGCCCCAGGAAAGGGTCATGCTGGCTGTGCTTTGAGTACATGTCAGCTCCTGGCAGTAATCACCCAAGCACAGGTTTTCCTCCTCTGGCAACCAAAGGTCACGGTGGTTTAGTTTAAACCTGCATTTGAGACCTGAGATTAGATCCTAAGCCACTCTAGGGCCAACACTAAGCTGCTTGGGATCTGCCGTGGGGACGGCTGCGGGCAGCTGGCGCGGCAGAGCCCACGGGACACCCGTCCCCACCCCAGCCTTTCCCGTGCCAAAACGCCGGCGAGGGGATTTCCGAGGAGCTTCGGCAGACTTGGGGCAAGGCGCAGCCGCTCGGTCGCAGTTCAGGGAGCGCAGCCGCTTCCTTCGCCTCGGGAGCGCGGGGAGCCAGGCCGCCGCCGCCGCCGCCGCTTTTCCCGGTCGGCCAATCCCCGGCAAAACCGGTCCTCACGCGTGGCCGTGTGTTTGTGTCCCAGCAGAGGCGGAGCAGCCCGATGGATACTACTCACAAGTGTCGGAAGAGATCGGGCTGATCGTGCAGGGCAGCGAGGGCCGCGGCGGCAGCGCTGGAGGATGGGGGGAGCCCCCGGAGCCGCCCGGCGCCGACGGGGTCGGTGAGTGTTGGCCTTTTTGGGCACGCAGAGAAAAGGCATGTGCGCGAGACGTGGCTCTGCACAGGACCCAGCCCCTGCTTCAGTCCTGATCCAGGAGCTTTTGTGATCTCAACAGTCAGACAAGGACTTTGGGGGAGATTTTCAGCACCAGGGTTTGACTGGGGGAGATAGAAATTCATAGAATCCCAGAATGGTTTGTGGGGTGGAAAGGACTTTAAAGATCATCTCATTCCAGGCCCCCTGCCATGGGCAGGGACACCTTCCACTAAACTACACAAAAGGCAACATTCAAAGGCAGAAGTGTACTTTTGCTGGCTGAGGGTAACAAGGCACTTGGAAACAGGTTGCAGTGGGCTTTAGAAGGATGGAGGTGGACAAGCATTACTCAAGGAATTTTTCCAGGGGACCAAACAGAGCATCTGGGTGTGTGAGGCCTGGAGAAAGGGCTGCAGATAACGTGGTGTCTCTCTCCACAGATGAAGCCATCAGGAGAATCGTTGCCCTGCTCCGGAGCGCAGGAGATGAGCTGGACAGGCAGGTGAGAGGAGAGCTGTCAGCAGCTGGATGGGGCTGAGGGAATCTGGGCCGAGCTCTGCACTGCTGCTAAATACAGCAACATCGGTTTCCACAGGGCAGGAAATCACTCAGTAAAATCAAGGAAACAGCAGCTTTTAATTCCTTGCCTGGGTGTGGTCGTGGCTGTCAGTCTGTCCTCCCCCAGCTGCAATCCTGGTGTGGAGTGAAGGTGTCAGCTCAAGGGAGGCACCCTGAGCCGTTCACTCACCAGGTGCACACGCCTGTCTCCCACCCAGGTGCGGGAGGACGCGCGGCTGCAGCTGTTCCTCAGGGACATGTCCTACAGCTCCTTCAAGAGCCTGGCTGACGCCTACGTCCAGAGGGAGATGACAGCCAGCAGGCCCGACGCCAACCCCCAGGAGATCCAGTTTGCCTACACGGTCCATCTCACCGCCAAGGTGGCTGGGATCCGCAGCCAGGCAGTGAACAGGATCATGGGCTTCGGCACCCGCTACCTGGAGGATTCCTTCGCGCCCTACGGCAAAATTCTCCAGGTGAGGAGGAGGATGGGCCCGGGGCTGAGCTTCCAGCAGCAAGTTAGGGCAAGTGCCCAGGGAAGCTGTGCCTGCCCCAGCCCTGGACGTGTTGGACGGGGCTTGGAGCAGCCTGGTCTAGTGGAAGGTGTCCCTGCTCACGGCACGGGGTGGAATGGGATGATCTTTAACGGTCCCTTCCAATCCAAAGCTTTCCATGACTCTGTGAATGTTTTCTTCTGTCTCAGCAGAAGAGAGAAAAGCTCAGGACAGACCACTGTGACAGCCCGGACTGACATCGGCTGCTGCCAAGGGCCAGTGGTGCCTGGGAAACCAAGGAGGAGGAGTTCCTGGTGGGAGGACAATCCCTGCTGGTGACCTGGATGTGGGGTGAACTTCTGAGCTGTGAATTTTAAATCTTTTAAGGAAAACCCCCACGACAGCGACAGCAGCGTGAAATGCTTAAAACCCAGCTGGCTGGGGGTGAAGAGTCTGTAAATCAAACAGAGCCCAGATTTCGCCCTGTATTTGTATTTTAGCTCCCTCTGACTGCATGTGTTGAACCTCATGGCTTGTTGGTGTTTGTGTACATGTATTTATTTACCTGCTTTTCTAAATGTATTTGTGAATTACAACATAATTTTTGTAGCTTCTGCTACCAGCCAAGCATCCAGTTCGGAAAAAACCCTAAAATTCAAATAAATTGGTGCCTAAATGCCAGCCAGGCTTGTCTGCTGAGTGTTGTGTTATAGATGGAATAATGTTTGCTTTGCTCCAGCTGCTGTGGGCTGCTCCTTTCCAGCCAAATTCCAAGTGGCACAAGGGACTCCTACAGCAGATGCACAGTGTTGTCCTGCCATTTTTAGAATTTATAGGCATTCCCTTTGCAGCAGAAGGAGATTTACTCCCCAAAGCAGTTTGATCTGACACCAAGAACTGGGTAAAGCTCATTCCCGAGCAGAGCAGGAGCTGGAACTCCCTGGAGGACTGAGGGGATTTACAGCTGTCGGGGTCTCACCTATGAGCTCTAAGAAGATGTGAAATGCCAAGGCAATTAAAACCCTAATCACTGGGAGTGCTTCCAGCTAATCTTTGCCCAGACCCCTAAGCAGGGCCGTGGATTAAGGCAGCTCAGGGCCAGGGGGGTTGCCAGGGCTCGGTGTGGTAGCACCAGCAGGAAGACGTCCCCTGCAAGGCTGGACCTGGCCTGGGGTGAAGGGGATGAAGTTTTGGGGTTTGCAGTGTGCAAGAGGGATGTTCTAGTGGGTTGGAGGTGATGGTGGGGCAAACAAACCTGTGGGTCTGTGTCAGTGCTGTGTTAGGGGTGACAGACCCCTGTGGTCAGCAGTGACAGCCCAGGTCTGCCCAGCACCTCCCCTCCGGGAGGATCTGACCTTCTCAGCCCTTGTAAAACCCTCAGGAAATGACAGTGGGGAAGCAGAGCCCTCGCAGGATGGAAGCAGCCCTTCCCCACCCAGATCCACGTCCCCAGAGCCTGCAGGGACTCGTTTGATAGGCACAGGCTCGAGGCACCGGCTGCCAAAGAGCCCCAGGGAGGGGGGGTACCTTGCAGTGGCTTCATCTAATTTAGCCCGAGGTAATTAGGACTGTGAAAAACATCAAATCCCACTCCTGGGTCCTGCCAACAACCAGCGCAGCATCAGCACCGCGATTCCTTTTGGCTGGGAACCAATCTGGGAGACTTTTCCTGTGGGAGAAGCCGAAACCACCCTTGTCCGCCTGCAACTGTCCCGACATTCCCGTTCCCTGCCCTGAGCCCGTGCTGGGGATATGATTAGAGGATCACGGGATGCCCCAATTTGTTTTGCATCTGAGGCCATGCAGTGCCAGGGATGGGCTGGGATTTGCATGGAGAAGAAAAGGGCTCTGTCTCCTCACGGACTTCCCACAGGATATCAAGTTGCTTCAGCACATGGGATGAACCTGCCGGGTGAAACACCAGAGAGGAAAACCCATCACTCCCTTTCCCTTCTCCTGTGCTATTCCCAACACCACAGCTGAACCAAACACTCTCCTGTGGTCGCTGGACCTTTTTCCATCCATCAGGGCAGCGGTGCTGGGGGAACAAGGAGCAAAACCTGCCAAGCCCATTGCACAAGAGGCTGCTGTTCCCAAAAACCTGAACCCAAAACAGGGATGCTGTTCCAGCCGGGTGTGCTGGGATGAGGTTGGGAGCAGCCACAGCTGCCTTAGTGCAGCACCCCAGAGCTGCAGGCTTTTGGAGCCCAGGTCCCTTCTTGTGAGCGATTCCATCTCTTGGTTGTAAAATTGAGACCTGACTGCCTGTGGCCACCGAAGATCTTAAGAAGGTTTAAAAGAAGGGCAAGTTATTAGTCCCGGGAGTTTGAGCCGTTTCCAGCTCTGGGCATTACCTTCATCCTTCCCTAAACACCCTGTTGTGGCTTCCAACAGTGAAGACGATCGCCTCGCACGAAAATCCCCGGGATCACAGACACCATCTGGGCCATCTGGGCACTGATCCTGCCCCGGCACAACACAGCCCTGCACAGCCCCCAGCCCACCCAGGGCTCGCTGAGCCAGGGGCTTTCTCCCAAAGCCATCCCAGGCTGCTGCTGGGATCCGGTGTCTCCAAAGTTGTCAGTCCCCACTAATCCTGCTTTGGAATGCCGGGGGGAAGGGCAGCTTAGAAAATCAGCCCGGCACTTAATGCGCCAATTAATGCAAAATTTGCTGTCACTAAGAGGATGATGACAAGGTTTCATCTCACAGGAGCATGGAACTGAGCCAGGCAGGATGATGTCTGCTGGATGCTGTCCCAGGGCCCTGGTGCTGGCAGCAGGTGAGGGTGCAGGGCAGGTTTGGCACCTCGGCCCGGCTGGAGAAACCCCCGTGGCTCACAGCAGGTCAGAGCCATGTGTGGACAGAGGTGTTCCCGCAGGTCCTGTGGGATCATTTTTACCTTTCCCAAGCCTGGGCAGTCAGGGCTGGGCACGGCTGAGGACGTGCAAGCCCTGAGTGAAGCGGGAGCATCCTGCACCTCCTCACGCAGAGCCTGCTGGATTCCGCGGGGGCCTGAGGCAAACAATAGGCCCAGTTAATGCACAGGAAACACGGGAGCAACTTTTCCCAGTGTGCAAACCCCCCTGCACTTCCCACACCCTGGCGTGTTCGGACCAGTCGCAGCCAGAGCTGGAACTTTAGTCCTTCAACAACTTGCCAGTGCTGGAAGAAGGTCCTTTAAAAGTAGGGATTTGCTTTCCCAAGGGCTGGAGGAGCCGGTGGTGTGAATCACACAGATCAAAGCCCTGATATCAGCAGGAAAGGCGGGGATGTGTGGGAGACTCACCCAACAAGGGGATAATGTGAGACATCAGACACTGGAAAGACAAGAAATTCGGAGCTCCAGTAAGGCTGTGGATCTAAAAGCCCAAATTCAAGCAGCTGGTGACTCCCAAGATAATCCTGTTAATTATTAGTTGTATTTTGGAGCTGACAACTTGCTCCTGTGTGTTGTGACATCCAGCAGCACCAGAGACCAGCCCTGGCCGTGCTGTGACTTTTACCGGGGGTGTTCCAGGCAGTGTCCAGCTGCTGACAGGCACTGACACTTCAGCCCAGGGACACCCTACATGGCAAGGTGGGGGACTCTGCCCCCAGGACACAATTCCTGTCGTGGGGTCACAGCAATGGCTGGAGAGGACAAGGCAAAATGTGTGAAAATTTGGGGTGAGACAGCACAGCAAAGGTTGTGTCAGGATGCTGGGACCATCCTGTGTTTCCCTGTACTGTCCAGGCCAGGCTGGTGCATGGACACAGGGAAGGAGAGCTTGTTCGTTATACACATCCCTAATTTTAACCTATGGAATGTTGTGCAGGCTCCATGCATTTGGACAACAGAAGTGACACAGTGTTTACCAACACTTAATAAATACATCTGTTAAAATGGCAATTTTTATTCTGTATGTTGGCAGCAGCATTGGACCATTAAGGCTGAAAAGACACTAAAAATCTACTGAATTTCTCCCTGGTTTTTTAACTATTCCCCAGGCAATGCAGACAGCCCAAAGGCAGTTTGATTTTGGTTCCATAACCACAGCTCTGGGGACATGGTGTCGCTGTGGGGATTTATTGTGGGGGAGAGATAAACAAATCCATCTCTTTGTCTTTTGCCCTCTGCGAACAATATCCAAGAGTCAGGCAAGGACAAAACCCTTCCAGTAGGGAGCAAATATAAGGAATATTTCCAAATCTAACCCAGCGTAACGCCCTGCATCCACCCCTTGTGTAACACCCTCTGGCTTTAAGTGTCTTATACAAGCCTTTACTCACTCAGTACTGAGCTGTGCCTAAGCTGGGATTGATGGAGAATCCTATTTAGGAAAACACCCTTTGATGAAGAAAGCACGAAGCAAAGAGGAATTTTTGCACGGATGTTTCCAAGTGTGACGGGCACAGTAACACCGGGACCATCTCCAGGAGGGCTCCTGGGGCACTGTAGACCCCTTGGCATGAGAGGGGAGCCTTGATTCGGCCCTGAGCATCCGAGCTGGCTGTGGTTGAGGATTATAAGAGCTGTTTTGATCAGGGGAAAATTTCTGTTTTTAGCACAGGCAGCAATTAAAATAGCTCGCGAATCTCAACGCCTCGGGGAGCTGTCATAAAAGGAGGCAGAAAATCCATCTTCTGGACTCCTTTGCAGCCAGAGATGAGCCTGGAGGGAGCAGAGGAGAAGAGAGCCTGAGCTTCACCTGGTGAAAAAGGACAACCCGAGACCTCGAGCCGGATACGCCGCTTTCATCCCGCGATGGCTGTGGAGGATCTCCGGGGTTCCAGCACCCCTTTCTCGCTCTCCTTTTCTGGCAGCGGCTTCCTGGTCATGTACCAGGTTGGGGTGGTGCAGTCCCTGCTGGAGTTGGCTCCTGAGCTGCTCAAGTCTGCCTGCAAGGTCTACGGCTCCTCGGCCGGGTCGCTCATCGCTGCCGCCGTCGTGTGCGGCATCGGCCTCGGTAAGAAAAGCACGGCCTCGATTCCTTACGGGAGAGCTGCTGTCCCACAAACCCAGGGGCTGCTGCCTCGGGGCGCTGCTGGGGCTGCGGTGCTGGTGGGACTCGCCTCGCTCACCGGGCGTTACAGAACCCCAAGGTGTCGCCACCTCTGGCGGCCACGGCGCAGCAGCTTTGGGGGGTGTGGGCTGAAGAAGCCGGTTGTTACAGTCTGGGTGTTCTGCCTCGGCTGTGGGCAGACACCGTGTGGTGGACCTGTATTCCACTGGCTCGTTTTCCTGCTCCTGCTGAAGGAGCAGATCTCCCTCCCTTCTGCTCTGAGGTCTGAGGGACGCTGGGATGTGTCCCAAAGCCAGTCTGTGTAGCCATGGGGGGTGGATACACCCATGTAAAGCTCCCTTTTCCCTATGGATCAAGTCCCTTAGGATCCTTAGCTATGAAGGCACACAACTGGCTGTCACACAGGTGTCTGTAGAGCCAACAGCCCTGTCTGCATGTCACGTTGGGTTATGCCACTCAGCCTTTCCAGAACAAGGGAAGATGTGGTGTGATTCCCATGCCCAGGTGCACCTTTCCCTGTGGCAGAAGCTCAAGGGCTTGTCAGCAAGATATTCCTGAGGGAACAGCAGTCCCTGCTCCAACCCAGGGCTGGGATTTCTCTTATTGCTGCAAAAGAGGTTTTCCCCTGACCCTCTTTCAACAGTGTGGAAACAGGCCCCTCTAGCAACAGGATCCTCCATGTGTAGAATTAATTCAGAGCAGTTAATCCACTTTTAATAATCACATCCTCCCATATTTCCAATTAGTGCCCATGTGTAAACAAGTGTACACAAGACTTTAGGCTCTAAAGGCTGATCCAAGTTCTGCTTCAAGGAGTGGGGTCAGTTAGGAGAAGCAGAGGGTTTTAGGGACCAAATAATGATGGAAGAAGCTGGGAGGGAACATGCAGTTCCTGAAACCTCTGGTGGATGCTGGAACTGCTCTTGTTCTGCTCCAGCTAAAAATAATTCAAAACATTGGCCAATATGTTTAGACAAGGCAGAAAAGAACATTTCTGCCCACATGGGGATGAACTTCTTTGCAAACAAGGACGGGCCCCAAAATTTCCTCTCTGCTTCCTCCTGTTGCTGTAATGGAAGGAGCTGGGGCTGTCCAGCAGTATAAATACATTTGGCAACTGCTCTTGCTGTGGGCACCAGTCCTGAATTGGGGATCTGCTCCCCTGGGGGTGGAAGGCACCCACTTAGAGGGGTTGAGATGATCTTGTGCCTAAAATACCTTCTCGAAGGGAAGAAAAGACATTTTGGTTACCAGATGACTCTGGTTGGGCTTCTAAGAAGGAAAACGAACGTGGCACGGACTCTGTCAGATCCACACAGGTGATGGCTGGGGCAAAAAGAGGTGAAAGGTGTGTTTGGTGTCGCACGGGGTGGCTGCAGTCGGGTGCCTGTCCCCTGCCCCGGGCTGTGGGAGGAGCTCTGAGCTCCCCGAGCCAGGCTGTCCTCTGCCACCCCGCAGGTCACCTCCTGGGAACATGCTTGTCACCAAGCCGGCGCAGGCAGGGACAGTCACACTGCGGCCGGGGTCATCCTCACTCGCCCCGAGCCAAAGCCCCGTCCAGAGCCAAAGCCCCCAGAGCTGGGCTGGGCTCTCACCTCCTGCCCGGCAGCTTGTGAGCAGTTTTTCCAGGTTTTCCCCCATTTCCCAGCCGCAGAGCAGCCAGGCAGGGCCCTGTGGCTGCCCCCGCTCCCTGGGGTGTGTCCGGCTCGTTCGGCATCCCCGCGGACGCCGCGTAAACCCGCGTTAATCGTCACCCCGCACGGCCCCGGCATCCGCTCAAACACACATAACCCCTCTTAATGCCCGTGTTGCTCCAGTTGCCTTCGGGACGCTCCGCATAATCCGTCTGTCTGTCCACACAATCTCGTGAGACAGCACGGAAACCTCTGCCCCTGCAAAGCCTCGGTGCTGAGCCAAGCCCGGTGCCGGCGCAGGGTCTCGGGGAGCCCACCCGGGTGCAGGGGCGGCTCTTGGCAGCACTGCGGAGCTGGGTAAGCTTTTCGCTGCAAGAGTTTAACCCCCCGGGTGCGATATTCCCCCAGGTGAGCTCCCCATGCCAGCAAAGGGACGAGCCTCCCTTCCCGGGGTGAGGCTGCCCGCGCGGTTTTCCGCCCTCCTCTTCCTCCCCATCACTGCGCTGCCTGCAAAAGCCCGAGGCCCCTGAGCCCTCGGGCGGAGCTCCCGGGCTCTGCTCCTTTAATCCAGCTCCCGGGATGTGCAGACACATGTAATGGCTCTTAACACCGCCTCGGAGGCCGCCGGGGGAGCTCAGGTGAGCCGGGAATCCCAGCAACGTGGAGCCAGGACACCCGGCTTGCAGGAAAGCCCTAAGCAGAGGAGATGCCCCCCCACCCCCGTGCTCCCTCGTGAAGCCTGGGGCTGCTCACGTGGGAAACCGCAGGTGGAGGGCAGGAACGTGTTGTGCAAGTCCCATTGTCATGGATAACTCGGGCTCTGCAGCCGTGCCCCTTCCTGGGGCTCTCTGGAGCCTTTCCCTAATCCCCACCAGGAACACCTTGAGGACCCATCTCTGCTGCAGATGGGGATTTCACCAGTGGGGTCACACCTCAATAATCGTATTGAGGACATTATGGGGGTGGTGCCCCCCTTCCAGCCCTGCCATCACATCCCCCATTGTAGCAGCAGTATCATCCTGGGATCGCACAGAGAGGCTGCAAGAGGCTTTATTTGTGAGGAGTGTTAAAAATAGGATTAAAAATACCACTGTTAGTGCAGCAGGGATATTGACTTCCTCTCCATCTTTCCTCCTGCCTCTGTTTCAGATGACCTAAAGGAATTTTTCTTTGCCCTGGCTGCAGAAGTCAGGAAAACCATCCTGGGCCCCTTCTCTCCCAAGTGCAGCTTGCTGGCCAACCTGAAAGCTGTCCTGCAGCAGATGCTGCCAGAGGACTCCTACCTGCTGGCCTCGGGGCGGCTGCACATCTCGCTCACGCGGGTGATGGACGGCCAGAACGTCATGGCCTCGGAGTTCAGCTCCAAGGAGGAGCTCATTCAGGTATGCAGACCTCCCTCTGGAGCCGTAGGAAGGTCTCTACCGCCCGCCTGGGGTGGAGGTACCTGAGTTTTGGTGGCTTTAACTGCACTGTTTTCTACCCGAGACAGGGAGAGTGTCAGGAAGCTCTGGTGGTCCCACCACCGTGGGCTCCATGAGCCTGGGGGGAGGGAGGAAGATGTGAGCCCCGGGGTCAGACAGAACAAAAGGCAGCAGGTTTGTTTCCAGCCTCACAAAGCTGATGTTGGGGCTCTAATAGCGACCCTTTGCAAAGAGCTCTGCTAATGCTGGTGGGATCGCTCAGCTCTCCTGACAGGTCTGTCCTCAGCCAGGTCCCACTGGCAGTGGTTTTCCTTGTTGCCTCAGCACCTTCCTGGGAGGAAAGAGCTGGACAAAGCTGCTGCCAGACAACAAGCAGCAAATTATCTGCTGGGGGAAGAACCCCAGGGTGAAGCCCTCACAGATCTGCCTGTGAGGTCCTGGGTTTGCTTGTCCCAGGGAGACAGCAGAGGATGACAACTCCCTGGAGATGCTGGAGTTCACCCCACGGTGCCTCCTCTAGGCAACGCAGGAGCCTGGGGTGCTCATGCCCAGCTGATGAGGTTGGGGGAAAATGGTTGCAAACACCCCAGCAGTGGCTTTACCACAGGCAAATCCCTGCAGGGTGAGGATGCCTTGTGAGGGTGTCCTGGTTTTGTCCAAAAACCCACAAAGATGGAAGTTGGCCCCAAATCTTCACCTTGCCACCATCACAGGGCAGTGCTGGACACGGATATGTAGATTTACAACTATGAATTCTGACAGCCATGAAACTGAAAAATGCAGTGTTGTGCCCTGCTCCAGAGAAGTGTTCCAACTTTAATGAAATGTGATATTTTCCCCTTCTTGAAGCGTTTCTTGTCACAGTCCAGAGCAAAGTCCAGGTGGCACTGACGGCCTGGCTCCAGACTTTGCCAAGACTGAATTTTCAAGCATCAAGTCAACAGCTTTTGTCCAGAAGAACTTTGACAGGAACACTGACTTCTGCAATCCCTCTCCTCCCCCAGGCTCTCCTCTGCAGCTGTTTTCTTCCAATTTACTGTGGGTTCATCCCTCCATCCTACCGAGGAGTGGTGAGTGATTCTCCCACTGGAACACACATTTCCAGCAGTGTGTTCTTGGGCTTGAACTTTCCATTCCCTTGAGCAGGGAGGGATACATATGTCCAGGTTTTTCTTTAGTTGATGGGGGATGATAAAACCTTTTAGCTGGTTCTTCTTCCCACCCTAAGATGATAGCTGGGGGGAGCTGCCATCTGGAGAGCCCTCTACTGCTCTGCCCATGGACAGAGCGTGGGTGACTTAGATCCTGCCCTGCAGATCTCTGAGTGGGCTGCGAGGACAGGACGGTGAGACACAATCCAGTTATCCCGGGCAGGGCAGGAGTCTCCCGTGGCTCAGGTGCCGACTTGCACGGCTGAGACATCGAGAGCTCGTGGGAGGATCCTCCCCCAGCCCTGCGCATTTTCATGCTCTGTGCTTGTCTGAGGGAAGGAGAAGCTCAGCAGTGTTTTCCAGTGCATCCACTTCCAGGGATGGGGCAGCCACAGCTTCTCTGGGCACCCTGTGCCTGGGCATCCCCACCCTCCCCGGGAACAATTCCTTTCTAATATCCCATCTAACCCTGCCCTCTGGCAGTGGGAAACCATTCCCCCTTGTCCTGGCACCCCAGGCCCTTGTCCAAAGTCCCTCTCCAGCTCTCCTGGAGCCCCTTTAAGCACTGGAAGGGGCTCTGGGGTGTCCATCCCTGGAAGTGTCCAAGGCCAGGTTGGACAGGACTTGGAGCAACCTGGGATAGTGGAAGGTGTCCCTGCCCATGGCAGGGGGTGGCACTGGATGAGTTTTAAGGTCCCTTCCAACCCAACCCATCCCGGGATCTGTGACTGCTGTGTGAGGCCCCTCTGCCTGAACATTTAATTCCATCAGCTGCGACCTCAAATCCCACTGAGGTGGGTGGTAAATCCAGATTCCTTTTGGAATACAGCAAATGACATTTTCCTCGCCCAGTGAGTAATCCCCCAGGGATTTGCAGGCAATTATTAAACGTGGGGGCCCTACAGCTCAAGCTCAGGACTTGAAAGTTATACAACACTGGACATTCCGTGATGGTTGAATTGGCTCTTGACTGCCAACAATTCTTTTTAAGAGAGCTTTGTGAATGAAAATAATTATATTTCCATTTTCATAACGCTGTGGATTACAGCACCTGCTCGAGGAGCTGGCTGGCTGCCATAGGCAGGGCAGGAGAAGGAGCTGGCAAAGGGATAAAGAGCACGGATGGGAAGAGAGTGGGAAGGGAGGACACGCAGGGACGGGCTCGCGGCGGGAGGTGTCACCTGTGCAGCTGCTGGTTCCCGACTCGGTGACACTGCACAGGCCCTCAGAGCCAACCCCGCCCCTGCCCCTGCCCCCAGCGCTACGTGGACGGAGGCTTCACGGGCCTGCAGCCCGTGTCCAGCCTGGAGGAGCCCGTCATCACCGTGTCCCCGTTCACCGGCGAGCTGGACATCTGCCCCCGGGACTGCCCCGCCATCTTCTACTGCTTCCAGATCTTCAACGGCAGCATCCAGATCTCCATAGAGAACCTGTGCAGGATCAGCTACGCTCTCTTTCCACCCAGCACCATGGTAAAGCCACTAGGACTCGTCCCAGCTTAGTTTTGGTTAAAACAAATTAATGCTGCTCCTGCCTTCTCAACATTTAAGGCTCAGCTCAATCTCCGTCATTAATTAATGGGATTTCAAAGGGAGGGGGCAGCACCCAGGGTTTTTGCAGTACATTTTTGGGGGGTGACACTGCTGATGGGTGGCCAGCCTGGGGTGGGGTCCAGATGATCTCTAAGATCCCTTCCAACACAAACCATTCTGTGTTTCCCTGACCAGTGCTTTGGTGCTTGAAAACCAACCAGTGCTTGCTGCCTTCCCGAGTGGGCCATCCCAATCCTCCAGAGGCAAACAGCTTTGGATAGATCCTGCAGTGCTGGGATCAGGGCTCTTTGGTGACCTCAGATGTTTCTCCTTGCAGGTCTTGAACGACATTTTCTCCCAGGGGTACCAGGACACCGCCCTTTTCCTGTACAGGAACAGTAAGTGGCACCCCAGGGCCCGATGGGCACCTCAGAGTGTGACACACACAAACACCATCCCTTTCTCTCCGTGTCTCCCAGATGCCTTTGGCTGTAACTACTTCGATGGCAACTTCCGCTTCGGCAGCACCTGTGGGAAGGACGACTCCACACAGTCCAACAGGACACACCCCGGCCTGCACAGGAGGGTCCCTCAGTACCTGACCCCTTACTTCCTGCCAGGTAGAGGATTCGGGGTGTTCAGCTTGGGCTTAGGGCTGCTGCAGCCTTCAAGAGGAGCAGTGTTAAATTTAAGGCATTATTGGGTTATTTATTACAGTAAATATTTCTATCGCAAAGAGGCTTTGCAAGAGCAGCTCAAGCTGGACTCTGGCCTGAGCTTTACCTGAGCTGCAGCTGGACAACAGAAATTATTGCGTTTATTTCATAGTTTCTAATTATTGTTCTTTATTTCCTTCTGTGTTGCCATTCCTGGGCCCAGGCTTGTGGAAGAAGGAGCAGGTGACTGGACTGCAGGACCCGCTGGCGAAGGTCCTGCTGCAGCCCTACAGGCTCCCAGCTTTAATCAGGAAGGGGTAAGAACGTCCCAACAGAGAATGGCACACAAGTCAGGGGCTGTGCCTTCAGCTGTGGCAAGGCAGCTGAAGGGACACACGAAGGGATTTGGTGTCCCCTGAAGGCAAGATCCAAGGAGAGCGGGTATGGCTGGTGGGAACACCACGGGATCACTTGGTTAGGGAAAAGATTCTCACAGTGTGCACTGACCATGAACAGCCTCCCCTTTTGCTGCCTTTACCCATCACCAAACTCAGCCTGGTTATTTTTGCAGGGTGAAGAAGGTGTGGGGGCTGCTGGAAGGTGTCGGCTCCCTGGTGCACCGATTCCACAAGCTCCTGCAAGCCTTGGTGCCTGGTTTGCCTAAGAGAGCCGTGGACAGGAGGTGAGGAGCTGGAGGGACGCAGACCTTCATGGAGGGAGAGCAGAGTGCAGAGCAGGGAAACCCTCGGGAATCTCACCCGTGGGTCACTGATGCTGAGTGTGGCTAAAAACTCCAAATCTGGAGTAGCCCACATTAAAAGTAGCTATTTTTTGCCCTGTGATACTATTTTGATATCTCAAAGGAGCTTAGTGCCACTTCCCTACCGCAATACATTCATGTTCCAGATCTTTATCTGCCGGGCTCTGTCCTGGCAGAACA
Source organism: Atrichornis clamosus (assembly GCA_013400975.1). Taxonomy (NCBI): domain Eukaryota; kingdom Metazoa; phylum Chordata; class Aves; order Passeriformes; family Menuridae; genus Atrichornis; species Atrichornis clamosus. Next base: position 74,299 of record WBMZ01005112.1, read on the forward strand.
TCAGGCACATTCACCAAGATCCCAAGAGATGTTCTGGCACTAAGCTCTCCAGGATTTAAGGCATTTAACTTGTCACACTGACAGCTTTTAAGCCGTATTTCCCCAAAACCTGCTTGCGAGTTCCTTCCTGTGCAGCTGCTGAAGAGACTTGCAGTGATTTCACCCTGAGGCAGCTGCAAACTCCTCAGCTGTGAGAAAACCCTGCAGAGTCAAACATTCCTGTGGTCCATTGGCCCCGACTCAGCTGTCACCTTGTCCCCACAGGTAACCAGGATTGTCCAGGATGGGCCCTGGGGGTCTCCGGCGCTGCCCTGGGATGTGAAGGGAAACACCAGCACGGCTGCTGGTTCTCCATGGATTCTGGGGAGTGTTTTTTTCTTCAGAACCTGTCTGGTTCTGTCTCCAGTGCTGCCAATGCAGTGGCCCTGCTCAGGCCTGACCTGCTTTTCCATGGTGGCTGGGGCAAGGCTCCAGTGCTGCTCCTGGGACACACCACCGCCTGCAGGGGCCCCTGGGCAGCTTCACCTGCAGACACCCACGGCCCAGACCTTTCCCTGCCCACTCCACCTCCTCCCCACCAGCAGCATCCCTTCCCTCTTTAATGCAGATTGCAGGGTGGGCATTTGCCAGGAAATGCCACATTTTAAGTGTTTTCCTCCCACTGAAAAACTTTCAAGAGATTCCTCAGAGAGAGAAAATGAGAGAGAGGCCTTAGGGAGCATCACACTGGGCAGGAACTAACTTTTGTCCACTTCCCTGAAGATTTTTACCAATTATCAATTCTTGAGCTTCACACCTGCCCCATAGCCCTGTTTCATTGCCTGTGGAGGTGGGAGTGCATTTGGATCCCCCTGGAACTTGCAGCTGTGGAGAAGGATGGAGAAACCTAAAGATTAACTTCTCCCTACTTCAGAGTCCTACAAATTGCATCTCCTGACATTTCTCAAATAAATTAGTTCTTCTGCAATTGTCTGTAACTCAGGGCCACTCACAGAGCATGGCCCAGGCAAACACACCCTGTGCCGCTGGCCTGGACACAGAATTAATTGGCAGCATTCTTAATTATCCCAAATCCATGCTGCACATCAGAGGCTGGCTTTGACTGGCTTTGTCCGGAGTCTCTCCCATTTGTCGGTTCCTGATGGGCAACAAATGGATCCCAACAGCACCAGCTGTTGATTGGAATAAATAGCTTGTTTAACGGCACAAAGGGAAATGGAACAGAGGGAAGTTTCATCCAAAGGGCCCTGGAGACTCCAGGAATGAATGTGGGGAATAGCTGAATGTTGCCTTGATGTAACCAGATTCAAAGTTAGCTATGAGTGTTCTCTAAAAGATTAATACCCCATGTTCTGCCATCTCTGGTGGAAATCAGTGCCCTGGGAATGTTTTCTCTGGAATGAGCTGCTGAAAGAAACCTGGATGCTTATTTCATAGCATCACAGACTGGTTGGGGTTAAAAGGGACCTTAAAGATCATCCAGTTCTACACCCCTGCCATGGGCAGGGACACCTCCCACTATCCCAGGTTGCTCCAAGCCCCGTCCAACCTGGCCTTGGACACTTCCAGGGATGGGGCAGCCACAGCTGCTCTGGACAACCTGTGCCAGGGCCTCAGCACCCTCACAGGGAAGAGTTTCTTCCAAATATCCCATCTAACCCTATTCTCTTTCAGTTTGAACCCATTCTCCCTTGTCCTGTCACTCCAGTTCCTGATCAACAGCCCCTCTCCATCTTCCCTGTAGCCCCTTCAGATCCTGGAAGTTGCTCTGAGGTCTCCACACAACCTCCTCTTCTCCAGGCTGAGCAGCCCAAATTTTCTCAGCCAGTCTCTATAGGGAGGGTGCTCCAATCCCCTGAGCAACTCTGTGGCCCATTTGGATGGATCCCATTTGCATTGGATCTTGTTTACTCCTGTCTTCCCTCCATCCTGTATGGATTCACATCTCTCAACCACTGCAGCCAAAGCCAGGCTGCTCAAATCCAGCTGTTCCTGCCACAGTGCAAAGCTCAGAGCCACCCAGCCCTCCCCTGGCAGGGACAATCAGCCCATCACTTGCTTTTGCACCTCTGCTTCCCTCCCCCTTAGCCAACAGCTCCTTCTCCAGGCTCCCGGGCCTCCCAGCAAGCACCACCACCACCTCCAGCAGGGTATTGCCATTTCAGTCACCCTCAGGCAGTTACTCCATTGAAATGGGGATTAAAATTCCCCCCAAATCCACTAAATGTGCCTGCAAATCTCAGCCACAAACATGAGCACAGCGTGAACTGCCCAGTGTATCCCACCTGCCCCACATGGTGTTTGATCACAAAAAGTTGGTAAAACTTTGAGAAGTTTAACAAAAAACAACCTGCAAGGAACCCCCAATCCAAGATGGTCCCAACATGGAGCCCTCCTGCTCCAAACCTCCAGGAATGCACTAAGAAATAAGTATTTAATGACTCAATATTCAAATCAGCTGGTTTTTGCTTTATTGATCCCTCATCTTTTCAAGCAAGCACAGCTGGTGCTGTCTCCTCTTGGAGACATGAGCTTGGAGCTAAGGGTGGCAGGAGGCTTTGCCAGAGGCAATGGACAGAGGCAAAGTTTGGCATTGATTGGAATCACCTTGTGCAGGAGCTTGCTGCACCCCAAGGAAGCAAAGTGGGAACCCCAGCTGGGACAGGTCCAGTCTGAAATGCCCCCTCTAAAGGTGGGCCATGGGAATCACCCAGGGGCTGGGGCAGGGATGGCAGGGGCTGTGGCCCTGCCTGTGCTGGTGACATGGCTGTCACAGTCCTGCGCTCCTCAGGGCAGGTTGGGCTCTGCCTTCATGCTGAGTTCCAAGTTGGACATTGTCTCTTTAACACATGAACTGGAGCTAAAGGCAGCAGTGGGATCAAAAATGCTCTTCTGTAGCTGGCCTGACCCTAAAGGGAATAAAACCATGTTGGTCAGTCTGAGAGACACCTCTGGCAGTTCCTGTGGGACAAACTGGATTCAAGTGCCTGGTCAGAGCTGCTTCCCTCCCTCCTGTTGTCTAAAGGGCAACTGGATGAGCAGGTTTGGATATCCAAAATATCGCCCTTGTGCCCCTGTCCTGCTGCTTGGACATTCTGCTCTGAACTGGGCAGACATGTCAAGCCTGAGGTGGATGGGATCACAGTTTGGAGACAACCCAAGACAGCAGGAGCTCCCTCTGAAGCTGGATCCCACTGCAGGTCCTGAGGGAAGAGTCCCTCAGTCTGATCCACGCAACTGAGCCCAAGGAAGCCAAGCACGTGCCCAGCCCTGCCCGTGGCTCTGGCTGTTGGCTGCAGGTGCTCTGTGCCACACTCTGCTTCTAGACTGGGTGCTAAGGAGGGTGCAACTCCTGCAATTGTCCTGCTGGACATATGGATAGAGAGGCAAATCCTTGTGGATAACCTGCTAATCCAGCCTGAGCCTCACTAGAGTGCAGGCTCTGCACAGCTGTCCTTGGGAAGTATCACTTGGTCAAGAAATCAGGTACAAGTTGTTCACGAGTTTATCCTCCTGCTGCTTTGGGAGCATCAATGATATTCTAGTATTGCACAGATAAACAGTGAAATAGCCTTTTCCTGGCCTTGATCATCACGGATTTTCCTTCCTAGAACTGGAAAAATCTGATGTGCTTCTCCTCTGGACTCACCCCTTGGTTGCTCTCTGGCCTAACAAATGAGTTGCACAGGAGGAATTTTTCACCTGAGGTTGGTGAAAAATGTTGCAGCCCAGCTGCAAAGCAGAGACAGAGAATCCTGATAGCCCACAGCTGCCCAACTTCCAAAGAAAATTTGTTCCTACTGTGTTTCTTCCAAAAGCTCCATGTAGCTCAGACTAATGGAGGCTTTAAAAAAGCAACCAGGGAAGCAACTTGTACAGGCTAAAACTGTGTCCTGCATTTCTTAGTGGGTCTAGAGTTGGTTTGTTTTCAAGGGAAATCTCTTCCTTGCTTCCATTCTATGTTTTTCATGATTTTATTCTTAGATCTGGAATGGTGACAGTCCTATTCTTTCCCCTATATATTCCTCATTTGGTGTGGGCCTCCTAGATATAGCAGAACAATACTTGGGTGTTTTTTCACTTTTTATTTATGTGGCAACATTTTAAATAATCGTCATGTTGAAAAAGATGGGTGATTTTTCCTAAGCTGATAAATTCTGAAATGTTGAAAGACTCAGAAAGAAAAAGAAAATAAGGAATAAAATTGAAAGAAACATTGCACTTCAGCAGATGCTTCTTTGTATTTTTTAGTAACAACAAGCTGGAAACTGAAATGCTGAGGGTTCACTGGTTTTTCATGCAAAACTAAAATGGGAGAGGGCATTATTTTGCATAGGATTGCAGAAAACTACAAGGTTTGGATTTAAACCTGCCTTGTGTTGCTTAAGAAAGATACAGGTAGGGTTTACCTGCAGTTCTAATATGCTTTCTTTGCACTAAGTACTTCTGTGGCTGCAACCAGAGTTCCTAAAGAGAAGTTTGGATTTGACTGGCACAGCAAAGGCAGCTTAAACCCTTGAGACAGCCTTAATGAAGGGGTGTGTGGGCAGAACCTGTTATTACCTCACAAGGTGAGTAAATAAATAACTTTCTCCATGGAAAGTGCTCCTTCTCCAAGGGGCCCTTCTGATCCAGCCATAAATTAAGTCCTCAATCCTCACCCAAATCCAGTTCAGTGTGAGGCCTCACTAACAAGCCCTGGCCCAAGAGGGGATTTTCTCCCGTTCCTGATGTTCTCACCTGCTGGAGCCTGTAAAGCCCCCCAGAGCCTCTTTGGGCACTGACAGCCCTGGGCAAGTGTTACTTGAAAACTGATGGGGTAAAGGAAATGCTGCTGCTTCGTTACCTTTCTGGGGCAGAGAAGGTGGTGTGGGCCTTCCTATTCCTCTTCATCAGCTGCCTGGCTGGTCCCTGGATTCTCCTTGGTGTCATCCTCAGGCTCTCTGGCTCTGGAGTGAAGAACTCTCAGTTCTGGCTTCAGGTGTAGGGTCTCCTCACCTTTCTGATGTGATTCATTGGCCAAGGAAAGCGTGAAGCCCTCAAAGTAATTCACATGGAAATCACCTGGTGGAAGGGAATCCAGCTCTCACTGCTTGTTGCTCAACAATCAGGTGTCCAGCAGTGGGAAGAATGACCAGGGTTGACTGGAAAACAGGGATAGTGATGATCCCAGGGCTGAGGGATTACCAAACATTGCTGCCTTGTGCATCAGAGGGTTATCAAACACCACACAGGGCACCTGAGCCTGCGCTTCTCTCTAGGTCCTGGGGACATGTGTTCCCCGGAAGAAAGCTCTGCCATGCCCAGTGTGGCAGAGAAAAGGGAAGTGTGGCTCCAGAGGGAGCTTCAGGAGAGGCCAGGACTCAAGCGATCCTGGCAATGCCAGCAATACAGGGCTCTCTCTGCCCTGGTCACTCTGGGTGCACTGGTAGCATCTCTTACCTTGTGTCAGCAAACCAACAATGTAAGGGAAGCACCCAACCTACCTGCTCCTCACTCCCAGTCACTTACTCAGCCTTTTTAGGAAGGAGATCGTGTCCTGGTAGCCCCGGATATAAAACTGCTCCGCCACCTGCGGGGGGAGGTGGCAGTCAGGGCAGCTGGGCAGCCACGGGGGGCTCGTGGCTCTGGGTACCTGGAGGAGCAGCTCACTTGACGTGTGGGAAACTGAAAAATGTGCAGCAAGCGGCAGATGTTCATTTTTGAGATCTGTAAAATACAATCAGAGAGTTGGAAATTCAAGAAGGCGGCGGGGCCGTCCTTGGGGCAGATGTCGTATTCTCCGGCGAACGCCGACACGGTGATGGTGTTGCGGGACACGAAGTCAGCTCTCCACATGGCCAGCTCCCCGTCCACGTAGCGCTAGGAGAGAACACAGGCAGCCCTGAGCCCTCCCCTCCTCAGAGAGAGCAGTGCTGCTCACACGGGCAAACATTTGCCGTTTGCTCCCCACCCAGGCCCCCACAGGACGGAGGTTCTGCGGCTCCAGAGATCCCTTTCCACACACAGCCCCACCCGCTGCTCCGTGGGCTCCTCCTGCACGCCTGCCCTCCTCCCTTGCAGCCAACAAATTACTCTAATGAAACTGGGAGGAAAGTGGAGCAGGAGGGAGTTGAGGCAACCCCAGGGACAGGGGAAGGATGGACAATTCTGTGAGTTCTATCTGCAGTGAGGCCAGGTTTTGGGGCACTGTTCTTCCCTCTGCAGACACTGTGGGAGCGCAGCCTCCAGCTGCTTTGGTGGCAGACACAGGTACAAATATCCTTAATGCCAGCCCTGGAGAAGGGACAGAGGCTGGAGGGGCCCTTGGCCTGAGCTGGGACAGGGTCTCCAGACCACAAGGCTACTCACCACCCCACGGTACGTTGGAGGGGAAAATCCAAAATACACAGGGATGAAGCAGCTGCATACCACGGCCTGTGGGTGAGATGGCAAGGACAGAAGGGAGCAAAGAGCCACAGAAACCTGTTGTCTTTGGGAGTGGTGGCTCATCCACAGGGCCCCCAAGCTGGGTTATTGGGCACCACTGACTACTGTGCACCAGACCATGTCTGATGCCCATAGCCAGGGCAGAGAAGTAGGAAGGGAACCTGTGAAATGCCTCAGTTTGCTCCCTGCATATTCAGGATAACTCAGCCAGCAATCAAAAGGGCTGATTTTTAAAAATTATTTCAGCTTGTCTGGATTTGAGGGTGGCAAGGATAGAAATCATGGCATGGACTACAGTGGACCAGGGCCTGTTGGGATAAGACAAGGTGAGCTAGTTTTTAACTAAAAGGGGGGAAATTTAGATATTGGGAAGAAATTTTTTACCATGAGAGTGCTGAGGCCCTGGCACAGGCTGCCCAGAGCAGCTGTGGCTGCCTCATCCCCGGGAGTGCCCAAGGCCAGGTTGGACGGGGCTTGGAGCAGCCTGGGACAGTGGAAGGTGTCCCTGCCCACGGCAGGGGTGGAACTCCATGGGCTTTAAAGTCCTTCCAACCCAAGCCTGTGATTTTGTGCTGTGGGACATGGCCAGGCAGCACATGTCACACAGCTCCTCCCTCACGGGGTGGCTGTGGCTGCTCCCACCTGGATCAGTTCCTCCTTGGAGGCAAAATCAGACACTGTCACACTTCTCCAGTCGTGCAGGCGGGTGAGGACAATGTGCAGCTTTCCAGACACCAGCTCGTGGGCATTCGGAGGCAGGGCTTTGTCTAACATACTCCTTAGGAGTTTAAGCATTCTTCCTCCAGGGACAAGCCCCCAGAAAGAGGGTTTCCCACTACTGATGCCATACTCCTTGAGCTCGTCTGAAGCAAAGCAAAGCAAAGCAATTATTCTACATCCCTTATATAATTATATATGTACTATTATGGGTTATTGAAGCACTTTCTGAGCTGCACTTCCACCAAGAAAGGGGCATTTTATCCTACTGCTAAATGCCCATATAGAGCCATTGTTTTTATTAGGCTGAATCTCCCATGAGAGGACCCAAATTTTCCAAGGGCTTTCAATATTACAGGAGGCAGAAGTGCTTTGTTTTCTTTTCCAATTTCTCTCAATTTTCTCCACAAGACATCTTAAAAATGTTTGGAGATATGGGAGAAAATTGACAGGAAGCCTTTGTATACTATTTCCTCCTGTTAGCTCTGCATTTATGCCCTGCTAATGTATTTTATTTTCCCTCTTCGTTTTGAGAATCTACCAACAATCCCAAATGCCTTATTAGGGAGAGGACTTCTGTTTGTTTTATTAGACATGCTTGCCATTAGTTCGAGTTAATAAGATGCAATGACTATATCTAGTCTGTTTTCTCTGTGCTGGTTAATTTACCCATATTTTCCACTCTTCAAGAAGCCAATAAAGTAAAAATCTGAGGAATTAACCACTGATAATGAAACAAAAATCTTTTGCAACTCCAAAATTCCACGATATTCCATCCCTTTAGACACAAAATACACAGAAGTGCGTAGCCCTTACCCGGATCACATCCACACAATGCAGCTGTAGCTAGCATTGATCCTGAAGATGATCCATAGATCCTGGATGCAGATTTCAGTATGTCAGGAGACAAGTTCTGCAAAGCAGATATCACTCCAGCTTCGTAAAAAATCAAGAAACTGCAGCCTCTAAACAGTATAGAGTAAGGTCTTCCCTCTTTTCCACTTATTTTCAGCATGTCTGCTAGCTCCAAGCACACCAGCCACAAGAAAACAGCTGCCCAACAGCTTCAGAGAGTTTTCCAGAGCCAGCCAACCCTCAGCCGCGGTTCTCTTTCCAACCACACTCTCACTGCCTTATATCCCTCTGTTTGACATAAATCTCTGAGACAAACGTCCAGTGAAACAGCAGCAGTGGGCAGAAGTGGATGATGTGATGTCTTAATGCTCATTAAAATAAGATTACTGCATTGCAGGGTGTCTGAGGTGAGCACTGAGCTGCTGGGCAGCCCCAGGCGGTGGGGACGGCCAAATGTCACACGGGTGTGTTGGGGGAGCAGCCTGGGGGGGTCAGGTGGGCCCCAGAACTGAGTCCTCGGGTGGAAAGAGCTGCTTCCCAAAGTGGTGAACTGCTTCAGTGATACCCTGGGGTTCCAGCACAAAATTCCAGCCTTTTGGGCAGTAGGAATCAGCAAATATTCCCTGGTACAAAAGAGTCTTGCAAGATGCTGCTCAAAACTCTCTTGCCCCATTTGTAGCAGGTTGCCAAACCCCATCCCAGGGAGTGGAGAAGGTGGTTGGATTACTAAAGAAATCACAACAGAATTTGGAGAGGGTGATTTGGTTACTAAAGAAATCACAACCCAGGTTGTTTTGCTTGTTTCACAATTTCAGGGCCTGACTTTGCTTACAAAAGGTAAAACTATAGAGTCCAGGCAACAACTTGTGGCTTCACCTGCCTCCTACATGGCTGAGGTTTCAGTAGAGCAACAGGTCAATAAAGAAGGGGAAGAAAAAAGTCGGACAAACCCAGTGATTTATTGATTATCCACCTAGAAATGCAAAGCCTTTTTAGCTTTGCAGCTGGGTGAGACACTGGGAAGCTGCTACTGAGAAAAGCAGCACGGAGAGCTGGGCAAGACAGAGGCAACTGGCCAACACAAGCAATAACAGCTTGGGCATAGCTCTTCTGACAGGCATGGAAATCTACCCAATACCTTCAGGTAAAATGCTTCCAGAGCCCCCCAGGAGATGCTTCTCTGTCTTGCTGTGTGCTGGGGCAGTGCTGGAGGAGTTTGGAGGTGGGATGCAGCCCTGATCTATGTGAGGGGGCTGCAAAACACCCCTGGGGATGACAAAGCAGTGCTGGACATGCTGGTGCTGACAGGGCTGGGGGCTGCACTAACCCCAAAGCAGAGGTGATCCAGCCCCAGTTCCACACGGGAGCAGTGTCTGTCAGCACCCAGCTGCCCCCAGGAGCCCAGGCACTGAGCTCCTTGCACACACCTTGCAGATCCCACTGCTGAACTGCCAAGGGAAAACAGCAAACTAAAACTGAAGTCCTTAGACATGTATTCCACGCCTAGTCAAGAGAACAAATGCACTGGAAATAATTTTCCATCTACTCTTTGGTGCAAGGAAGCCCTAAGAAGTAACTGCAATGAGAAGAGTCAACTCCAGAAGCTGCTCCTGGTGCAGGAGGGAAGTGGCATTTGAAACCCATGAGTGAGGCACACAAAGCTCTTGAGCTTATGCAAAATGTTGATGCCCAACTCTACAACTTGGGGAAAAAAGCAGAGCCAGCCTTGCAGAAGCACCAGCATTCCCAGTGCTTCAAGCCTCGGGCTCAAGTCCTCCTGCCCTAAGCCAGCAGCATGAGAAATGTGACACAGTATTGCAGTGCTTTCCAAACACAGCTGGACAGCTCTGGTACTCCAATCCCAAACCAAATCCATGGATCATGCCACACAGGCCATGTTTTAATTGTATCTCTGTAATATTGACATAGTTGGTAAATCCATTTGTTTTACTTTCTTACCCAACCTTGCAGCACCAAGAAGTAGATCGAGTTTATCGTGGAAAAGCAGAGGGAAGCCAAGTCTCCACTTGATTATTCCCTCCTAGCAGGTAGTGCCGCATCTCCCTGTCTTTCAAACCTTTGGACTGTCCTCGGCATTTCTCAAAAGGAGCAAGGAGTTAGAAAAAAATGAATTGGGTGGGGTTTGTATCAGAGGTACCCAGGACTCAAAGGTGGGGCTTGTATAGAAGAAATCCAAGTGATCTGAGTAGGAGTGACCCAGGTGGCACAAACAGTGATTGGGAAATGCTGCTGTGGAAATGCAGCTGTTTGTTGGCCCCCTCTGCCCCGCCCCAGGATGGGACACAGGCTGTGTGTGTCCCTGAGTGATGCCCTGAGTTTAGGTCTGTTGTTTTACCAGGCCAAACACCCTCCTGCCCTTGGCATTTGGCATTTCTCCGTCACCGGGTCAGAAACCGCTGTGAGCCGAGGGACCCTGCTTGTCTGTCCCTCATTTCTGCATCCCAGCTTTGGGCACAAAGCCATGCCCGGCCTTGGGCAAAGAGACCATCCAGGGTGGGCCAGCTGGAAGCCCCATTAGCCAAACGAAACAAAGGAATCTGTGTGCCTCACAATACAGGGCAATACCCCAAACAGGATTTTCCTCCAATGGGGTTACAATGAACCAGGAGCTGCCTCAGCTGCTCAGCCAGGACACAGCAGGAACAGACTGGCACGTGCCAGGAGGTTCTCTTACCTCCCCAAGGTGCAATATTTTGGCATTGAGCTGACACCAAACCATCTCCCTCACGAATCTGCAAGTCCTTTCAAGAGAAAGACTTTGAGGAATTAGTTTCTGTGGGACAATGAAGCACCCCAGAGTGCGAGGTGCAGCTGTCAGACTGGCACACCCCTCAATGAACAGTTCCACGGGCAGCGATGGGCTGGTGCTGAGCTGGCAGGAACACCAGCTGGGAGCTGTGGATGGGCTGCTGCTCACACAGATCCACTGCAAGGCCAGAAATATCACCTCCTGCACCCAAGAGAAAAAGGAAAAGCCACCTACTGAATGTTTGTTCACACAGCCCCACCTTAATTCCCTTTAGACAGCGTCTGGCTGCTCGAAATGCATCTCCCTGGCTGAGGGAGCTTTAGCTGGGCGGGATGGGATGTTCAGGGCAAAAGGCAGCGGTCAGGAGGGGCTGAGCTCATCCAAGCTGCACACTGAGTCCCCTCCCAAAATTTCTTAATCCAGCCGTACTTGTAGCAGTGCCCAACAACAATCTAAAAGCCCCAGGACAATTGAAAAGATCCCCGCAGCACCAGTAAGAATTTGGAACCCTGACAGTGCTGATGCAAAAGACACTTGAAAAAAAAGTTGCTGCCTGCAAGATGTTGAGGTGAAGAGGGTTCATAGATGCTGGGAAAGCAAAGCTCCTGGGAGATTTCCAGAACAGGAGCAGCCTATCCCTCCCAGAGTCAGCAGGGATTAGTTTAGGCTGTATCCTCTGTTACAATTCCTGGAACAAAAGGGTGCAGGTTCTGACTTTGGCTTCTCATCTCCATCAGCAGGACCATCCCAACACCAAAGGATTCACCAGCCTTGTCTACAGCCCACATCCTGCTTCCCCCCACACCAGCCTACCCTCAGTGCCTCCTGCTCCTGTGGATAATTGGAAACAACCTTTGCAGGGTCCAAAACAGGGAATCTGAGCATTCCCTACAGCTACAGCAGGAGACAAAGAACAGGATTGAGCGTGAGAAAGACACCAATGTAGAAATCCAAAATAGCAGTTCTATTTCGGGTTGAAATCTTCTCATGTAAGAGTTTAATCTTAGCAAAAATCAGTTTGTGTTTCTCTCTTACCTTCATGGAAGCTGAACTTTATTTGTGTCTAAACAGTCCGTGATTAATCAAGGAGTTTCCATGGCACCTCCCCAGTTTAGTGCACTGGAACAGGAGTGGAAAAAAGGAGTGGCTCTGGCAGTGGTCTGGACTTGCCCATGCTGGGGCCTTGCTCACCTGGGCTGTGCTCACCTGGGTCCCTCACCTGTGTCCCTCCCCTGCCTCTTGGCTGCTCAGTGTTACATCCCATCCCAGTCGCTGCCTCCTCACCAGGAACAGCTGATGCTGGTCCAGGGAGCACATTCCCATCCCTGTTCTCCCCCCAGGACACCGATTTTAGCAGAGTTGACAACGTGATCAGTGTTTTAGCCACTGATTTCACTGACAACTTCTATTGGTTGTAGGAAAGAGTGGGAATGTTCCACCTTAGACCTCACCTTACAAATTGGTATTTCTGTGGCTTCGGCAGCTCCCAGAACATGCCCCAACACACTGATTTTTCCCCTCTAACAGGAGCGTGGCACATAAACCTCCAGCCCATCCTATGTTCAGCAATAACAGGAGAAACCTTTTCCCTGTTCCCGTGACAAATATCTCATCCAGGCACATGACGTGACATCACTGCCCAGGGCAGCCGTGTGAGCTACCCCGATGGTGATGAAACAGTGACCGTACCGGGGCTCTGGAGCAGCACCTGGTGCTCCCTCCCAGCCGAGGGCAGGGCTCTGCAGGACAGATTTTCCTGCTCAGCTGCACCCCAGGGCGGTGAGGACAAGGAGATGTTTGAGCAGATCACCTCCAGTCAGGAGTTCCAGCAGGCATGGCTTCATTTCATGCTGGAAGAGATTCCTTAGCCGAACCAGACCCTTGGGATCACCCTGTTACACCAGTAAGACACTTTAGTAGTAGATCATGGAATCCCAGAATGGTTTTGGTTGGGAGGGACCTCAAAGCTCATCCAGTTCCACTCCTACCATGAGCAGGGACACCTTCCACTCTCTCAGGTTGCTCCAAGCCCTGTCCAACCTGGCCTTGAAATAAATACACACCGGAGCCAAGCAGGTGCTGGGAGTGCTGGCAACAGCAGCTGGGCTGGAGCACTTGGGTTACTTGAGGAAAAGGAAAAAGCTCATCCCAGTAGCTTTACGCCCAAGTGACAGCCTGGGAGAGTCCGGCCCAGGGGTTGCTGCTCGACAGCGGGAGGATGACGCTCCTGCAGAATCATGGAATGGTTTGGGTTGGAAGGGACCTTACAGCTCATCTCGCACCACCCCCTGCCATGGGCAGGGACACCTCCCACAATGCCAGGTTGCTCCAAGCCCCGTCTAGCCCGGCCTAGTCGCAGGCATTCCCTGGAGATCCGATCCGATCCGATCCGATCCGATCCGATCCGATCCGATCCGATCCGATCCGATCCGATCCGATCCGATCCGATCCCGCCCCGGCCCCTCTGAGGGGAGCCCGTTCCCGCCCTTTCAGCCCGCGCGAGGGGGCGGGGCCTCCTGCCCTCACTCCTGCCCTGCTCCAACATGGCGGGCGTGGCGAGCGCTGGCCGCGCGCATGCGCGGGGCAGCTCCGGAAAACGCGGGGAAGGGGTCGGTAGTTTGTGAGGGTGCTATTAATAAATAATTTTTTTGCCTTATGTTAAATTCTCTCTGCACAGCCCGGACCGTGTATGAGGCAGATGATGAAGCAGGGCCTGTTGTCACAGCTCCTCTATGCTGGTGCTCCCAAATCATGGAGGATTTAGGGAATCCCAGACTGGGTTGAGTGAGAAGGGACCTTAAAACTCATCTCGTTCCACCCCCTGCCATGAGATGAGGACAAGGAGATGTTTGAGCAGATTGCCTCCAGTCAGAAGGAGTTCCAGCAGGCACGGCCTCATTTCATGCTGGAAGAGATTCCTTAACTTAACCAGACCCTTGGGATCACCCTGTTACACCAGTAAGACACTTTAGTAGTAGATCAAGGAATCCCAGAATGGTTTGGGTTGGAAGGGACCTCAAAGCTCATCCAGTTCTACCCCTGCCAAGGGCAGGGACACCTTCCACTCTCTCAGGTTGCTCCAAGCCCTGTCCAACCTGGCTTTGAAACAAATACACACCAGAACCAGGTGGGAACCCTGCTGGATGCAGGCACGGCTGGGAGTGCTGGGAACTCCAGCTTGGCTGGAGCACTTGGGTTACTTGGGGTAAATTATGGAAACAGCTTGAGAGAGCTCAGGAGGAGGTTGTGTAGTCCAGCTCTCCAGTTCAGAGCAGTGTGAGCTGGGAGTTCAAACCAGGGCACTCAAGATATGGTTTAACTGTGTAGAAGTGCAAGGTTTCAAGGAGAAATGAAGGTCTCCTTCATTGCAGAAGGAATTAATAAGCCTGAGTGGATGTGCCTATGTGTCTCAGAGCTCCCCAAACTCTTGGCAATAGTTACAGTCTCATGAAATGCAGCTGCTTGTGACAAGAGGCACCAGCTGCCTTGCTCTGGGAAGGGATGGAAACTGATGTCAACTGAATATTTGAAAATATTCAAAATATTTTAGCAATAGGAGCTCAGATAGTTAAATTGCAAAACATAACAGAGTATTTTTTCCTGTTCTGGAAATACAGTTGGGTCTGACTCTGTCTTGTGGCACAGCAGGGAGCATCAGTTTGAGGATAACAGTCCTGCTCCTGTAGGCGTTGGGTGCTTTCTTATTTCTGTTCAGCCTTAACACCCAAAGGGATCCCAAGCTCAGGGGGACTGGGCAGAAGCACAACCAAGGCACTTGTACAGCAGGGAATTCTAAGATCCGATTTCCAGCCTCTAAACACTTCGTCCTCAAACGCGGCGCTGAGCCCTCGGCAGACAGATGGCTTGACCTTCCTCCTGCCTCACTTGTCGGAGTGGGTTGGGCTGGCGTGGCTGAGTGTTTGTCTGGGAGCGGAGCGGGGTGGCCGTGCCATCTGGCCAGTGGCTCCGGACACGTTGGATCGCGCTGATTGGCAGCTCTGGGAATGGATCCGGCACCGCCACAAGCAGCACCTGTGGGGTTCAGAGCCCGAGCGCTGCAAAGCAGCTCTTGGAAGGAAAAAGGCTCCTCAGTGTGGTGGTGTCGAGCTGTTGGATGCAATCACCATCCAGAATAAAAGCTGCGTTTGAGGAACAGTCCTGCAATGGCTGTGACAAGAGACTGGAGCAGACCAAATGGAGTTTATTTTCCTTCTGTCCCTGGCATTTAGAAGCCGGCGGGCTCTGCAGCCGGTGCGTTGTACTGCGTCATCCTGCCTGAGCCAAGGAATTGATGGGACCAGAAACGATCTGCATGAGAGCATTACAGGCCTGGGAAAGATGAAAGAGACCCGAGGGAGCCTTTGGCATCTGTCACTGGCACTTTTGAGAAGGAGGAGAGTAGGAATGCGGGGTTTGACCTGGGGGGCTTTTGTAGCCAGAGCATGTGGATGAATCTGCTGGTCCCTGACGGGACTGGGGGTTTTTGAGTCACAGCCCCTGTTGTGCCTCAGTTCCTCTGTTGTAGAGGGGCAGCGCTGCAGGTTTTAGGCATGGGGGACTTGCAGCTATGGATTTATGGAGTGGCCTGGCTGGCTGGGCTGTCTTGGTCCAAGCTGGCCTGCTTTCCCTGGACAAGATGACTTGTTGATCAGATGGCAGGGTTCAGATGGAGGGGCTGTGCTTGGAGGGCAATGTGCACAGCAAGGCAGCAGCCTCCCCTTCTGTCCCTGCTCTGTCTCAGTGTCTGCATGAGTCACATCCCGTCTGTCCCTACGTGGAGCCAGGAGGGGAGGTACAGGATTGAAATGGAAATTTGGGCCGTGTTGGTACAGCCCACACTGGCACCAAATGTGGATGAGAGCCAAAGGTTCCTGCTCCTCCTGGACAAATAACTGTTGTCTTCAGTGGGCAGGAACACTGTGAACCTCAGGCTGCTTACTGCATCCCTGTCCTTTCCCAGCCATGTCCACTGGGATAAACCACCAAGTCCTGGTGTCCCACGGAGGTGATTCCCAAAATAAGGTCAGGAAAGGGGCAGGGAGGGATGAACCCTGCAACACGCTGGCCTGTGCACCTGAGGAGCTGTTGGTAGGACACGCTCAGCCTTTTATAATCCACAGATTGTTGAGCCTTTATTCCCACAGGAACTTGGGGAAGTGCTGGGCTGGATGGAGAGAGCAAGGGCTTTGTCTCTGCCAAGGCCAGCGGTGCAAGGGGGAATCTCCTGCCTCAGGGCTCTACAAAGTGATCTATTGCAGCTCAAACAGGGCTGAGCCCGCTGTGGGTTGTTGCAGAACTGGGAGCGATGTGCTTCTCTGGGGTAGGTGAAGGTCCTCAGAGCCCTTATTCACACTCAGGAAATCCTTAGGGATGCGAGTTGGGGACAGTCACCATCTCTTCACGTCTCTGCCTGGGAAATGAGGGAACGTGGCTCAGCAGAGTTGTGGATCTCTGCAGAGCTGTAGCTGTGGATTTCTGCAGAGCTTCACAAGAGGGCAGAAAACGGCTGCAGAAGAGCGAGTGGCTCTGGGAGCCTGACAGTGACTTTCTGATGGAAAATTCTTAGGGACGCTCGGCTCTGCTCGGAGGCAGGAGCGTATTGCGGATTTGCTGGCAGAGCTGGCGTAAACACGGAGCAGAGAGCAAAACCAAGGCAGCATCCCTGCCGAGAGCACCCTGTGTGAGCAGCTCTGCATTTCACAGTCACAGCCCTCCTCATCTCTCTGTCCCCTGGGGAGGGCAAAGGGGATTTATTCCAGATACAAGTGTGAGGAGGGTGGGAAGGAGAAATGAAGCTATGGGATGATGTTTATTCGGGACTGTGGGAGGTGGGAGGAGGGGTGGTTGGATGTGGTTGTGTGGTTAGTTATTCCCTTGCTCAGCTAAAGTTCAGCCCCTCTTGTCCCAAAGACACTGCTCCTCCTGTTTCCCAAATAGGAATTGGGGTTTACACCTGGAAATTGGTGTGATGGAGGGAGAAGGGAGTTCTCCCTGGGAAAACGAGGGAGATGGTGTCCAGGGGAGGCCCATCATCTCCAGTGTGCTTTGCTTAGACCTGGCCTAGGGAAGCCCCTGCTGTGGCCACGTCAAAGTGACAGCCACAGCCCTGGGGAGCTCCATGTTTGCCAGCTCCAAGGAATCAGTAAGAGGGATTTGTGTGTGTGAAATTAAAGTCATCACCCGTGTAAAGAGGCGCTTAACCCCCGCTTCTCCAGCTCCTGCATCCAGGGGGTTTGGAGATGTGCCATGTGTCTGGCACCACAGGGAGGAGCAGCCAGCAGCCCCAACTTGTCCTTTTCCAGCTGAGCCCTGGGCAGCCCTGCTCCCAGTGCCGGGAGTCACGTGAGTGTCTTTGAGTCTTGACAAGGAGAAGAAGCTGGAAGTGCTGATTTTCCCCTCCTGCTCTTTTCCTAACAAACTCATTGAACCTTAGGCTCTGACGACTCAGTACCAAGTTCTCCGGGGCCGGGCTGGGTGTTGGGTGTTGTTTTCCTTTTCCCCCACTTCTAACAGAGGGAGGACAGCCTCGGGCTCTGGACATTTTTGCTCTCCTCCATTGATTTGTCTGTAGGGGCTGAGCCCAGGAGTCCTGGATCACATCCTCCCTGCTGCCTGCAGCCTCCAGACAACCCCCAGCCCCTCGCCATGGGAGCAGAGGGGAGCTTATGGTGTAAGCCCACAGGACCCCCTGGGATGCTCAGGATTGCAAACCAGCACAACAGGGAGCAGAGCAAGAATGGATTCAACACCTTACCCTGCCTAAGTGCTGGGAAGAGTTTGGGGAAACACTGTTTGGACTGAGGCTTAAACTAAACATCCTGCAAAATAAAGTCTTATCTCTTAAAAACCCCTCACCTGTGAGGTGGGATTTGCCTGGCATGTCCTGGAACCAAGCTGACTCCCAGGGAAGCGCAGAGCCTGTGGCACCTGGACCACCAGTTTTCCCTCACGGGCACTCTGGCCTGGAGGTGGGACTTGCTCACATGGATCTGCTTTAGGAAATCAGTGCCAAAGTCTTTAAAATAATTTACAAGCCAGTTTCGTTTCGCATTTTTTTTAGAGGAACTAAAAATAAATCTTTAGTTGTAAAGCAAAATAAAAACACTGCCATCTTTCATTGCAGTTATTATACAGTAGCTGGCATTCTTTAGACAAAGCTTAAAATAACCATGAACATACCAGTGAAAATAAATGGGTGAGTCATGTTTGTTAACGCGGGATTAGAAGTATTGCTCTTGGCTCTCCTCCTGTGCAGCATCTCCTGCTCTCTCAAGCAGATACAAGGTTTTGGCTGGGCTGCTGAAAGAAAATTTGTGATCCATCCATTCTAGGTCATCCTGAGTGGGACCTGTGTAAGCAGATCTTAAACCAGGGATTGTTTTTGTTGATTTGTCGGTCTCTGGCACTGTGGTGTCACAAACATTGTGCAGCATGAACTGTCAGTAGGAATTAGATTTATGCCTTGCTCTTTGGCTGTGTAAGCCTGGTTTTGAGGGGTTAAATCCCAGAATGGTTTTGATTGGAAGAGACCTTGAAGCTCATCCAGTCCCACTCCCTGCCATGGGCAGGGACACCTTCCACTATCCCAGGGTGCTCCAAGCCCCATCGAACCTGGCCTTGGACACTTCCAGGGATGGGGCAGCCACAGCTTCTCTGGGCACCTTGGGCCTCACCACTCTCTGAGTAAAGAATTTCTTCCTAATATCTAACCTAACCCTGCTGTCTCAGTTTAAATCCATTCCCCCTTGTCCTGTCATTATCTGCCCAAATAAATTTCCCTCTCCCTCCTTTTCATAAGCCCCTTAATGTACTAGAAGGCCACAGTGAGATCTACCCGGAGCTGTCTCTTCCCCATACTGAACAAAAAATGGGGAAACTCACTCAGATATTCATCCTCAGAGGTTCTGTGAGCTGGGCTGGCTCCTGCATTTCTCTGCTCCCCTTTTGTGACTCCTCCCTGGGGTTGGAGTTGAGATGGGAGGAGGGGGGTACCAGCACGGCAGTTCCAGAAATTGCTTGTGGGCTTCAGGCTGTGTGGGGTCCCTCATCTGCTTTTTGACTGCAAAGACCCCAAATTTCCCCTTTGGAAGGACAACTGGTGCTGACATTTTGCTCTCTGCCTCTTGCCTGCAGTTGGGCACTGAGAGGGGCCAGCAAGGTGCCGTTAAAATCCCACCTCAACCATTTTTGGGGCTGCTGGAGAGGGTGGAGCAGCAGTGGAAGTGGAGAGCAGTGCCTGTGGTGATGTGCTGTGGGGCATGGCCAGCCTGCTCCATCTCTGCCACGGTCAGCTCCCTGTGGCCCAAGCCGTGGGAGTTGGGAGCAGCAGGACGGATGCCGCAGCTTCCCTGCGCGTCGCTCTCGTGGAGGTTTGGGGGTGGTTTGAGGAGACAGCGGTGGCCCCGTGTGGAGCAGCTGCATCTCCAGGGCTTAACGCCCTTGACAGCGCAGCTCTGCTGGGTGTTGCTCTGGCAGGAGTTCCCTCCCCGGCTGCCTGGGGGCGGCTGTGCCAGCAGGGGGGACAGCTCGGTGCTCCCCTGTGTCCCCATCCCGCTGCCGGCCCCCAACATCTTAAAGATGTCCCCCACATCTCACAGCCGGCCCCGGGGCACAGCTGGGCTGGCAGTGGCTGGAGCCAGGTGACACGTGGAGCTCGGGAGGCGAGAGACAGCGGTGACAGCTGGCCTCCTGTGACAAGACAGGTCCTGACAGTCAGAAAGGACTCCGGGAGAGACAGGGGAGCTCGTGTGGAAGATGCAGGGCGAGGAGTCAAGCAAGCAACTGGTCAAGGACCTTTCTGAGGGACCTGTAGTGAGATGTGGAGTCTCAGCTGAATCAGAAACAGAATCATGGAATCACAGAATCCCAGAATGGTTTGGGTTGAAAGGACCTTAAAAGCCCATCGTTTTCTACCCCCTGCCATGGGCAGGGACACCTTCCACTCTCCCAGGGTGATGCAAGACCCATCCAACCTGGCCTTGGACACTTCCAGGGATGGGTCAGCCACAGCTTCTCTGGGCAACCTGTGCCAGGGCCTCAGCACCCTCACAGGGAAGAATTTCTTTCTAACATCTAATTTAGACCTACTGTCTTTCAGTTTGAAGCAATTCCCCCTTATCCTGTCGCTCTATGTCCTTGTAAAATGTTTCTCTCCATCTTTCTTGTGGGCTCTCTACAAGAAAATAATCCAAATAATCCATCTGCATTCAGGTCCAGTGCCATGGGTGTGTCTCAAGATCCCTCTCTGGGAAGGTCTGAGTGGTGCAAGGTGGAGCTCAGCTCTGCCTTGGGGTGATCTACACCTGGGCTTCAGCATCATCTTCCTCTAATCATCCACCTGTGGGCTGGAAAAATGGAAAATATGGAGTACACATTACCCGCCCCCCCCCCCCCCAAACTTTTTATTTTCTGGTATGACCCTCCTTCAGCAGGGGATTTCCATGTCTTCCTCTTTTTGTGTCTTTAAATATCCTAGTCCAAATATAGGCCAGCAAAAGGGATTGCTTATATTTCTAATTAAGGAAAACCCCCAGCCCACCAGGGCCGGGTGGCACTGCCTGGTACAGCACGATTGTATCTCTAGTGTGATGCTCCTTCTTGCTTATTGTGGCTCTGGATCCTTGGCTCGCATTTTTCAGAGCAGACACAAGCTGGGAACTCCCACCTTGGGAGTGAAATCAGGAAAAAAAAATGACTGAAAAATAACCTGTGAGTGGTGGTGCATGTAGCTGACAGAAAGCATTAGCACTGAGTTCCTGGGACAGAGCTTGGCTTCATTAGACAAGTTAGTAGTGATGCATATTAATCGAGAAGGAACACATTTCTGTTATTTATGAGGGAGAAAAATGCATTTTCCTATGAATATTTAATGAAGCATCCCCCTCCCCCCTGTTTAATTTTTCCTCCTTGTTTCAGCCAGGTTCAAATGGGTTCCTGGGCAGATGGAGCCAAACTCGCTGCTGTGCCATCTATAAAAACAGCCCTGGGTTGTGACCTCCCCTGTCTCAGGAGCTTCACACTTCCCTTGGTGGCTCTTAATTCTTTGATTTTTATTATTGCCAACGTGGAAAGTGTCAGAGCTCCCAGTCTGGTGTGAGAATTACTCCATCCTGCTCCTGATGCTGCCTCCACATGGTGCTCAGGCACTGTGAGACTGTCCAAAATCTCTTTATTCCTGCAGAGATTGGAAATCACAGTTTGAAATCCTGTTCCCAGCCTGGGTTTCTGTATCATTTGGAGCAGGATTGTGGCATCAAGGCCAACAAAAAAGTGGGTTGAGATACCTGCTACAAGAGGTTCAGCTGGCACTGGGTGTCCTCCAGATCTGCTGCTCTCTTCAAAGCCAGGGGAGATTGGAAACCAGAACTCCCTAAATAATTTGTAGCAGAAATGCCTCGAGAAGCAGTTCCTCTCTTCCTTCCTCCAGACTTTGATTTTTATCCCTTTGGATTTCTGGTGGTGGGTGGAGGAAGCCGCAAGAAATGTCAGGGCAACCCCGCTTGGCTGGAGGCATATCTGGACATTTTGGGAAGACAAAGTGGCCTTTTCTAACATCCCCTGGCAAAGCAGAGGCCGAGGAGAGCTCCTTGCTTTCCTTCAGCCCCTGGCTGCCTGGCCTGTGCCACCTGACATCCACTGCAGCCTGGCACTCGGGGGCCATCGGGCTGCCGGGTGCTGATGCCATCCAAGTGGAATCAGACCCTTGGCCAACGGGATGTCGGCTCTTTCCTCTGTTTTCCTTTGGCTCCCAAACAAAAGGGAAGAAGCCAGAGGCTGCTGGCGGTCGCAGCCATCGGGGCTGTTCTCCTGCTTCCCTGACAATGTGTTAATTGCCTGCCTGGCCAGCGGCTCTGCTGGCTGTCTGCTGCCGGGGCCTGCTGGGGCTCTTTTGTTCTTCTTCCTCTTGGAAATGAAAAATAACTATCTGCAAAGAGCCCCGTGCTTTCCCCCGTCCCTGCCGGTGGGAAACGGGGTGTATCAGACTTGTGCTCAGAGAGCTGGAGAACCGCTCAGCCCCCTGCACTCCTTCTGTGTGCACAGCTTGGCGGAGCACAGGACACAAATCCCCGCTTTGCCAGCACTGAGGATGGACGCTGCTCCCTCCCTCCCGCAGGATCCCCACCTTCCCGTGCTTAACCCCGCAGAACAAACAGGAGCTGGCGCCTCGCAAGAGCAGCGTCTTGCAGAAGAGGGATTCCGGCTCTCGCTGCAGTGAGCAGCAGCGGGCAGCAATAAGCTCCGTGATTGCATCCCCCGTGCTGATGCAATGCCCAGACCCGGAGCTGTCTCGCCAGCCCCGCCGAGCAGGGCCGGCCCCTCGGGTGCCTGTCACACACAGCGGGCAGGGTTATTACGGGTGACAGCCTTGTCACCCCGCTGATAAATCACACACCAGCGCGGTATCGCTTGTGCTGAAATTCACTGCAGACAATAAAAGACCCATCCCTCTATTTAGGGTGGGGTTTTTTAATACAGAGGGTGGTGTTGCTGTTCGAAATCCTGCCTTGGGAGAGCCTCCTGGCTCCCGGAGCCAGCTGTATGGGGCAACTTCTCCTCACCTCGGCTGGCAGCATATTTCCCTCCCGCCCTGGAGCCACGGTGGGGCTGGTGGGTGGCCGTGCTCAGCTGCACGGAGGTGGCAGAGCCCTGCTTTGCCCGCAGGCAGCTCTGATGAGGTTTGGCAGCCCAGAAGAGCAGCCTCCGACTCCTTGCCAAACATTTCCCTTTCTACTTCACGTGGTTTGGCTGGATTGTAACCCCAGAGGTGGGGGCAGGCTGAGAACACTTTCAGGGATGGGAGCATGTGGGGACAGTCTGGGCGTCTCTTCAGTCCCGTTTCTCATTTCTGGCTGCACTCAGGTTTAATTTGGCCCTCCAGAGGGGAATTTCCTGCCCCTGTCCCCCTTCCCAAGTGGTGCAAATGATTGCCATTTACTCTTGACGTGGGGTTTGGGGTCAGATTCCTGTAAAGTGTGGAAGTTCCTGAAATCTGGGGGAAAGAGTGATGCTGCCTTGGCTGGTCTCAGCTCAGAGCTTCTCTGTTGCAATGACCTCTTCGGGGTTTGCAAACCCAGGCACTGTCTGAGTCACAGGAGGACTGTGAGGTAGAAGGCTGAGATCACACCCAAATCCCACAAAAACCATCAGCACTTTTCCTGCAGTCTCTGGGCAGGCAGTACCTTTTTGGCCTGTTTAGAGCCCAATCTTGCAGTGAAAACACTCCACCAGGAAGTGGAGGTGGGACCCCAGCCCAAGGGTGTTGAAATTCATCTTTATCCAGGATCGAGAAACTTGCTGGAATGACTTCACTTATCAGAGCACCCACCCCGAGCAGATGAGGTGCTTTTCCAGGTGGTTCTTTCCTGCAGTGACCCTATAGACTTCCATAGGGAACACTTGTGCAGCTGTTACTGTTGGTTGACATATGTGAGTATATAAAAGTATGGAAGCCCTCAGCTCCTAGACCTGGATGACTCTGGATGCCGAACCACGAGTTTGGGGGTAAATCCTATAAATTCAGCCTGGAGAAGAGAAGGCTTCAGGGTGATCTATTTGTGCTCTTCCAGTACCTGAAGGGAGCCTACAAGAACCATGGAGAGAGATGATTTACAGGGGCCTAGAGGGACAGGACAAGGGGGAATGGCTTCACACTGCCAGAGAGTAGGTTCAGATTGGATATTAGGAAAGAATTCCTCCCTGTGAGGATGGTGAGCCCCTGGCCCAGAGAAGCTGTGGACTCCCCATCCCTGAAAATGTCCAAGGCCAGGTTGGACGGGGCTTGGAGCAACTTGGTCCCTGCCCACGGCAGGGGGTGGAACTGGGTGACCGTTAAGATCCCTTCCAACCCAAACCGTTCCATGATTCCATGACACTTGTTGCACCAGGGCCTCCACCAGCATTCCCAGAGCTCACCATGGGTGGTGAGAGTGGCTGTGCAGGACTGTGGCTCCATTCCATGCCCCGTTGGAGTGACATTCCCCTGTGCCTCTTGGTGTGTGACAGCAAAATCCTCAGCAGGAGGAGACGTGTCATGGTGCCAAAGCTTTAATGCCAACCTGCTTGGTGCTCCTGGACCTGTTAGCGCCGGCTGTGGGACACAGGGAGCCCCCTCCTCCCTCCACGCCCTGCGAGCGTGCACTGGGAAGGGTTTCACGTGGGAAATAGAGCAGAAGGAATTGAGCAGAGCATGTGTTCCTTCTAAAGATAGCACGCTGTGGTTCGCATCAAGGATCCTGCCACGCTGGGCATCCACAGCAGCTCCACGGCCCTCCCTTCCCGACAGGTCTCTCCCGGAGCGCTGGAAGGACGCCAGGCCTGGAGTTCCTGGGACTTCCCTGCCCTGCTGCAGTGGACTAGAAAACGTACACACAGAGCGTGGAAAAGCAGGGGCTGGGGGTGGCTCGGGTGCTGCTGGCGCTGCAGGTGTGGTTTGGGGGCCTGCAGGTGCTGCTGTGAGGGGGGGTGCAGAGCTCGGGGCTGTGCCTGAGCCCGGCTGTGTCCCCCGTGTGACACGGAGCCTCTGCCAGAGGAGAGCAGCAGCCCAGCCCTGTTTTATGGCCTTGACGTTGGCTGGTGGCTTCCACGTGTCACCTCAATCAGCTCCAAGGCTACCAGAGTGCGTCCCTGAGGCGTTCTTACGGGAATTGCTTGATTTCCCCATTTTCTCCCACCACCCTGGGTATCGGTGTCAGGCCGGGATTCCCCACATGCCGGGAACCCCACGGAGGTTCCGGCCGCAGGCGCCGCCGGGCTGCCGGAGCAGATGTAGGATCTGGGCCCAGGATTTCTCCGGGATTGTTCAGCACATTAAATCCAACCGTGCTTGCTCGCCTGAAGGCCCTCCATCTGGCACACTCAGCCTGAGCTCACCAGGCTGTTGCTGCTCAGAAGGGACATGGAAAAGGGATGGGAGATGGGAGAGGTGTTCCTCCTCAAAGTAAATCTCAAGCCGTGCCGGGCTTGGGTTGCCATGTGTAACCCTGCAGCTCCACAGCTACAGCAGTGAGTACCACGGGGTCCCTCCAACCACCCAGCGCCCTGGTTTGCATCAAAATCTGGAAGGTCTGGGCTTTTTGGTGGAGCTAACTGTGATTCATGGTGTCCTTGTGCAAAGATCTGTAGAAATACATTATCCCCATGAAGAACTGGCCCTATGGGAAAGGTGGGAGTGGCGGCTGATCCCCCGTTTAAAAGGGGGAGAAAAGGGAAGAAATCAGCATCTTGTATGAAAATCCCCCCCCAATTCCTGCTATTGCAGAGCATCCCTCTCCAAACAGCAGCCTCTGCTGCGGAGCAGGATGAGGCTGACAGCATCTCAGCCATCAAAAACCAGGAAGAGAGTGGAAAAGACAGCCCATTGTACCTGGGGAAAAGAATAATCATGTCAAGTCCCGTTAAAGCAAGAGAATCAGCTGCTGCAGGGCTGAGAAGGCAGCACTGTCTGGGGTGAGGTCTTGTGGGGTTTGACACACGTCCAGCGGTGCCTGCAGAAGGGATTTGTGTTCTCCATGTGGCCGTGGAAGTGCTGGCTGGTGTCAGGCTCCTGCCAGTCTGAGGGTTGCAGTGCTGCAGTGGGAAGGAGCATCCCTGGCTGTGGGTTTCCCCATGGGGGAGGCACAGATTGGGATATGGCAGAGAGGGGGAGGTGTTGGAGCACATGAAGGGGAACTGGAGACATCCCCAGGGTGTTTGGTCCATCAGCCAAGTTATTGAATTCCTTCTCACCTGCAGCAGGTACTGGGTATTGCTGGGTTTCCCCATCCAAGTTTGCCATGAAGCAGTGAGGAAACCCCTGGTCATGTGCCACAGCCTCACCTGAACATACTTCTGGTGGGATTTGGGGCAACCCAAGTTAAAGTGAAGCTCTCACACCCTTTTCTCTTCCTCTATGAGGGTGCCAAGGAGTTGGGCATTAAATCACAGCCAAGTAGAGGCAGCAACCCTGGAACCTTCCCTCAACTGCCTTCATTTACCACGAATTCTCCCCTGGGCTCAATGCTGAGTTTCTATCAATTGCTGGATTTTAGTGTTTACCATTCCCTGCCTTCCCAGGCTCTCCCTGTTGGGATCCAAATATCCTCAAC
Source organism: Atrichornis clamosus (assembly GCA_013400975.1). Classification (NCBI taxonomy): domain Eukaryota; kingdom Metazoa; phylum Chordata; class Aves; order Passeriformes; family Menuridae; genus Atrichornis; species Atrichornis clamosus. The sequence continues at coordinate 100,153 of WBMZ01005112.1, forward strand.
TCTGCTTTTCGTCCTGGTTTTTATGCTCAGTTGTTTTCTGAATCCAAACATGGTGCAACAAAACTGCATTTATCAGGGATTAGCTGAGCTAATCCCATAAATGTGGTTTTACCTGGCTATCAGAGGCAGGTCAGTGTGTAGGGCTTTCTCCACTGCTGTACTGGGCCAAAGTGTTTGTGGATCCCTCCCTGCTGGGAAGACAAGCTTTTCCTTGTTTTTAGGATTATTTTGATGAGGGTTAGGAAAACGGTGAAGGTGCTGGCCTGGCCTTCCATGTTCAATATCCCCTTTTTTTGGCTTTCCTGTCTCCGCAACCTCCAATCACTGCAGGTTTAATAGATGAATTATTATTAAAAATAAATACAACCCCACTTAACAGGCCGGCGCCAGCCCCTGCTGGGCTCAGGGCCCTGTGGACGGGATTTTGGAGTTTCCTGAAGCACCTTGTGCTTCCCCAGCACTGAGGGTTTATTGTCTGCTTAGCTTTGCCCGTGTGTTAACAACCCTCCCAAACGCCAGAGACAAAAACCTCCGGCCAGGAGGGAGCTGGGCACAAAGCCTCTCTTCATGGCAGGGCTGGCGGGGTCACCTCCTTCCCCGCCATGAATCCGGCGGCACCTCTGGGTGTGGAAGTCGGCAGGGTGGGCAGGAATGGGGATGGGAGCTGTCACCTCTGGGCTGGGCACCGGGGTCTGCTCCAGCCTGGCACGGGGGTGGAGGTCTCCAGGTGGGCACGTGGGGTGGGTTAGGGTTAGGGTTAGGCACCGGTGGCACTGAGAGGGGAGGGAGGTTGGCTCACCCCGTTCTCTCAGCCCTGGGACATCATCAGCTCCCCCATGCCAAGCTGTCCTCCACATGGTGGGCAGGATGGAATGGGGATGGGATGGATGGGATAGGACGGAATGGGATGGGATTGGATGGGGCAGATGGGAAGGGAAGAGACAGGATGGGATGGCAAGGGAGAGGATGGAAGAGATGGGAAGGGAAGAGATGGGATGGGATGG
>WBMZ01005113.1:0-76316 GCA_013400975.1 Atrichornis clamosus
GGGCCATGCCGCCGGGCGGTCGCGTGCCCTCCGACCTGCCCTCGCCGCCGCGCCGACGGGGCACGGCGGCGGCCCGCGGTAAACCCAGCTACATCCCCTCGCCAGGGTGTCCCGAGTCCCCGCGGGACGGTGAGCCCGGCGGCGGGACACGCTTTGGGGGGCTGCCCGCTCGGTGCCTTTGCTCACCCGTGGAGCTTGTGAGTGCTGCAGCTCGGCACTCATGGCTGAGAAAGTCCGCGGAGCGCCACAGTTGGCAGCCCCGGACAGCGTTTAGGATGGTGTCGCATCGCCTTGTGTAAAGGCAATAAAATATTCGAAAGATGGGACCTCAGTTACATCATCGACTGGAAAGTGAAAAGAAAGAACCAAGAGATGATTTTTTTAAATTTATTTTTTATTTTAGGGAAAATAGCTAGATCACCTGATAATTCCTTTTGTCTAGGGTCATGTCTCCAATGCAAACCATCTCCAAAAATGGGAAGCACATTTGAAACATGGGAAAAGTAGTTTGGAGTTTACTCCTCATAGAGTTTCCTCCTAATCCCTCTTTCTCGGTTTGTGTAGTCTTGAATCGCACTGGTTTGTTTTACTCTCAAGTCCCTGCATCTAAAGCCCTAGTACTATGATAAGGCCAGATAGTTCTGCAAGTTATTATATTTTATGTGGCTGGATAGAGAGTGAACTAATGAGGTATTCCTGTTTTTACCCAAAGTTTTTCCAGAAAATAATGCCAAGGAATGCACCAAAGGAGTATAATACCCTACACATTTCTGAATCGTTAGTGCTTTTCTGGCAGGATAGAAGATTTACCTTTGATTTGTTTTCCCGCCTTAAAAAAAAATGCTTAAGACTGACTCACCACATTTGTTTACTTATTTATAGTCTTGATCAATAAGGTGGTTTCATATTATATTCATAAAAGATACCATTTTCAAATTCTATAAAGCTATTATCAAGAGGTCTTTTGATACCTCTTTGTACTCACTTAACATTTCAACTGCTCAAACTCAACACAGCCAAAACAGTAGCCTTTTTAAATTTGATTTTCAACCACTTTTCTCCTGTTGATAAGGTACCCCAAGTTTAGTGCTTGTCTAGGTCTGTAGTTTTAGTATTCTCTTTGATTCAGTTAGGTTTTCAAGGATTCTTAAAAACTCATCTTAATGATTCATTCTTTCTGCATAAGGGCTTTAATATAGTTTCTTTTATTTCATCATCCCACAGCTTGTTGTTACTGCAGCTCCTTTCTCCTTTCTCTTCCACTGTCAGCTTCCCATGGCCACAGCTTCCTTCACTGCAGCTCTGGCACTCACCTCAGTGCTCTGTAAGCTGCATAAACTCACTGAGGCAGCAGAAAACCAATCCAAGGGAAAAAAGGGTGTTTTGCTGGTTTTATGAGATGAATCGCTTCACCAAGGGTGGGAGCACAAGAACTTGAAAAAAAACAAGGGGGGAAAAAAAGAGGGGAGGTCCACAGGGTAAGTGGAAGAGAGGATAACCCATTTCAACAAGGACAAGCTCTTAATTCAACTCCATCATCTCACTCAGCCATCCCTGAGTACATAAGTGTAATTCACCTGGTAGGCATTCAGTAACTTCTTTGCACTTGAACTAGTACACGAGTGAGTAACTGCAGTCTGTAAGTCTAATGGATTGGGTATGTGGCACCTGAGTTCTGGGTTTTGTCCTTGGGTCACAACAACCCCAGGCAGTGCTACAGGCTGGGGGAAGAGTGACTGGAAAGCTGCCTGGCAGAGAAGTACCTAAGGGTGCTGGTTGACAGCAGCTAAACATGAGCAGCATGTGCCCAGATGGCCAAGAAGGCCAGTGGCATCCTGGCCTGCATCAGGAATAGTATGGCCAGCAGGACCAGGGCAGTGTACTCAGCAGTTGCCCTGTACTCAGCACTGGTGAGGCTGCACCTCGAATCCTGTGTCCAGTTTTGGGCCCCGCACTGCAAGAAAGACATTGATGTGCTGGTGAGTCCAAAGAAGGACAACAGAGCTGGTGAAGGGTCTGGAGCACAATTCTTACAAGGAGCAGCTGAAGGAGCTGGTGTTGTCTAGCCTGAAGTAAAGGAGGCTGAGGGGAGATCTTATGCTCTCCACAGCTACCTGAAAGGAGGTTGTAACCAGGTGAAGGCCAGTCTCTTCTCCTGAATAGCAAGTGATAGGATGAGAGGAAATAGTCTCAAGTTGCACCACTGGAGGTTTAGATTGGATATTATGACAAATTTCTTCGCCAAAAGGATTGTCAGGCATTGGAATAGACTGCCCAAGGAAGTAGTGGAGTCACCACTCCTGGAGGTATTTAAAAGATGTGGTGATGTGGCACTTTGGGACACAGTTTTATGGTGGACTTGGCAGTGCTGGGTTTATGGTTGGACTCGATGATCTTCAAGGTCTTTCCCAACCTAAACAGTTCTATGATTCTGTGATTTTTACATCAGCTTTGGGATCTTGTTCTATGACCAGAGTTCCTAACCATTAACCAACAATAACTTTTGTAAGAATGCAGAATAACAATAGTCACACAAAAGCATTCTCCAATCCCATGGGAAAATATAAGGGCACAGCATTCCCAGCCTTCACAGCATTTGCAAACAGTACAGCCTGCAAACAGGTACAATTTCAATTCTGTCTGCAGTGGCAAACCTGTCAAGAGATAAAATTGTTCTTAGGACTATGTAAAGATGTTTGAGAAGTTACTCCAGCCGACTACAGCTTCTAAAATGCTTGACTTCCCTGCTTTCCTTTGGGTCTGAATACTTAAATCATGGATTGGCTGAGCAGAGAGAGTGTTTGTAGTCTGCAGTGGGTATGAGCATCCAGCACCAAGTGAGGAATGGGAATCAATATTATTCTCTTCACTTGACAGGTTGATTACAGAAGGTGCAACAATGGTACCCAAGTTCACAATAAAATATAAATGTATAAAACTTATTATGCAAACTTTCTCCTTTAAAAGTTTTACCATCGTGAATTTAAAATACACAGTATCTGTCAAGCACAAAGCAATCAATTGGTATTGCAGACCAGTCTGTTTATGGCTACAAGTGCAAAAGAACATAGTTCCCATTTTACTAGATTAACAATATGGGCTGACATCCTATTTCGATTTATCTGTGTTAATGAAAGACATAAAGTCAGGCCTAGTGAAAGGCAGGCCCTTCATCTTAAGAGTTCCTAAATTCCCAGCTGACATCCTCCTTCCCCCATGGGCTGCCCTGCTGCAGTGAGGAGGGCTCGCATGGCACTCTCGGCTTTTGTTCTGTGAGGGACAGGACCTTAACTCACAGCTTGGTCTCATGAGCTGATCAGTCTCAGAAGAGAAGGTACCAGAGCTACCAAGGTACCGTATTTTGAAGGTCACACTTTAGTTGGTGATAGTTTTGAGGCTTTACATGTCCTTGATAGTTCAGGGAGCTGGTGATACCCAAGAGGTACCTCAGCCTAGTCTATTCCAGGCCACAAAGAGAGGAAAGGACTCAGCTGAAGGGTGACATTAGTTGATGGTTCTGCCTTTCCTTCAGTATTTCACATTTCTAGCCAGGTTTTCTACTTGATGAAATGTCACAAATGCAATAAATAAACACGCTTGTCTTGCTTCCCCTTTTCCCTCACACTGTTGCCATTTTTGGGCAACATCTGCTCTTCATTTCCAGCCCAATATTCGTAAAGGAATAAGCAAAACAGGATGTGCATTAGGGGGCTCACGGACTTTAGATTGTCCTGGAGCATGAGCATTGGGAAGCATAAAGCAAAAGGACAAGAAGTGTCACTCCTTAGGGACCCTCACCAAACTAGTGTCCTAATGAACTCCTGAGGGCAGCTCACTGCTGAGAGAGAAGAGCTCGTTATTTTTATTTGAGATGTCAGAGAGAGCACTTATAACAGCAGATCCTATACTAAAGAGCTCGTTTAGTACAAGAAATGAGTTTAAGTGCAGTCAGATACTGTTGGGGTACATCCACCGTAACGTTTGTCATCTCCAGAGAAAAGCGAGCTACAGTTCCATGAGTGAAGTAAAGAGATCATGAATTCCAGGGAGCTGCAAAGCAGTAGGGGAAAGGGAAAGGAAGAAAAGAAAAAATCTCAGAAATAATGGTTGAACTTAGAGGTGACAGCTATGAGTATTAAAACTGTACATGTCAGAGAAGAAAGGACTGCCTTTTCTCACCGGGATTGTTCTTCTACATTACAGTCTGCCCTCTGCCATGCATTCCCGTCCACGGAGCAGGCCCATGATCTCCAGTGGAGCCAGAGCAGCCGGAGCAATGGGTTCAGTTGGCCATCCAGGGATCATCAGGCATGGAGAGGTGGTGAAGCAGGCTTGCGTCAGGGCAGGAGCCCAGCTGGAAGCAACAGGTTATAAGGACACCTGCAAAGGGTTGCGCAGGGAAGGCTGAATCCAGCACCATGCCTGTGATGTGGGCTCCCCTTTGAGTGCCAGCAGCAAGATAAAGCCAATGCCACCTATATTAGTCATGGTGGAGGTTCTGTAGGGCTTACTGTTTTATTTTAGAAAATGTCAAGTCTCGGGAAGTTACTTACAGTGAATCTACTTGAGATAATTTTAACAATTGTGTTCAAAATTAGACTTTCCTTCTCAAGCAAAAGCCCAATGTTTAAGTGTGTCTAAAAAAGCTAGGCGAGCATCTTAAAAGTAGGACTGGCTCTTAGTTATTTATGTCTGTCTCCCATGCAAGCACACACAGAAAACCTCTTATTTTGATAAACTGAAGTGTAAAAAGTTTCAGTTTTTATACATAAAGAGTGCGAAGAATAGAATAAAATTTAAAACCCCAAGAATATAAAGCATAGAAGACACAAGGAGAAGCTAAAACATGTTTTCTTTTTATACATACCATTAACCTCTTGAGATCATATCAATAAATGCTAGGTGACAAAATAGGAGGCAGGGTCAGGCAGAGGCTTTACTTCCCTATCTTGCAGCATGTCAAACTGTGCTAGAAATTTGTCTGGTGGGGCAGAGGTAAGGGGGGTGATGCAGGTAGCTTTCAGAATCAACACAGGACCTTCATCTGGGCAGTGTGTCAGGTCTGAGGAAAGCCGGGAGGACTTCATCCAGAGAAGGAAAGGAGCCAGCCCTTTCTTCCCCTCAGGAGACAGCCAGGCTGGAACCCCTCACTCAAGCACCACAGGCTCTGGGCAGCTTTGAGCCATTGCTCATTCTGCAGCACAGTGCTGTAAGTGCTGCACTCTAGCTCCAAGCAAGAAATATCTAAAGGCAGATAATCCGCCAGCTAATCATCAAAGATATCTTTTTTCCAAGTTATTTACAAGCAAGACATACCAGATTATTAAACACCAGGGTACTTTGTTAGGAATGTATACAGGGCCATGGTAGCCTAGCGGCAATAAGTTGAAATATGGTATATGCAAAGACACATTCAGTGCCTGTAATTGTTTCCTAAGACCTATACCTCAGTTTTAAAGCCTTCTTTTTCCTACTGCCACAACAATATTAGGCATTAAGGAGACATGAGATACTCAGTTTACATGGGAGAGGAAGAAGGGAGTTGTACTGTGCCTTTCTATGTAATTTCACTCTTTATGTTCACATCTTTTCCCTGAAAGTCCCAGTTCCTCTACTACATCCTGCTTTTAAAGTGATATAAACATTCATCTGACACTGTGAAAGCATTGTTTGAACCCAGGATCAAAGCCATGAAAAAAGACTAAACCAGATTTCCCTCTCACTCTCATTCAGAGAGATCTCATTTCTCAGCATCTACCACTTTATTTCAATGTCACCTTTCAGCAGCCCTTTGGCAAAGGTTCTGTATTTATGTATAAACTAATGCATTTGTTCGGCTAATATATGCATTATGACATTAACCATCCTTAAACATTATTCTTTTCTCTAAACTTATATGCCTTTACATGGGCTAGTTTTAAGTGTTGAGTGACAAAGTCAAAATACGTTGAAATAAATGCTTGAATCTGTTTGAATTCTTTGCTCAGATGCAAATTCAAAATTCTGTATTAAAATAGAACATTTACTCATTGTTTTTTTTCCCCCACCTGATCATTAGTTTCTCTCAGGGGAAACACACTGGCAAAATCACAAAATACCAGTGCCACAATAGAAGAAACATGGAAGAATGCCAGTGAGTAAAAAAATCCTCCCCAAAAGCTAGTACACAGAAAAATAAATGTATCTGGGAACTCCTAGGTCACCATCCCCCAAGGCCAGTCACCGGGACAAGTTAGGCTTTTAGTCTACTGTGGGCCACAGTGTGGCCTGACCACAAACATCAGTAACTGCAAAACGTAGGAGGTTTAGTACAAAACACCAAAAATCCCAGAAAATCTACAATGCACCATTAAACAGAGAACGAGAAAAAAAATCCATTTCATTGCCAGCTTCTAAGTAAATCTACTGTGTGTCTAGAGGTAGACACATCAATGACATCTTCCTGGACCCTGCCACTGTCTGAATTGGTGCTCCAAGGTGTCACCCAGCAAGTCACCTCTAATGGGTAATGTGCAACCTAGAATCAGCACTTCTGCTTTCACACAGAGAAAGAGCGTTTGTCCAGGCAAAGTGCATGTCATTCAGAATCCATGTCTTTAAATGAAATCATGAGCAAGTTTAATTAGTAAGTAGCAATAAAGCAATTGAAAATTGATGAATATAGAGAAAGGTAGTACAAAATAAAAGTAACACAAGAAGGGAGTGAGGAGAATAGACTCTCACAAAACACACTGCTATCTAAAATGTGATTTAATATAATCAGTTCAGTAAATCTGAGAATATTAAAAACATTCTTCAATTGCCAGTAGAGAAGCTAGCTCCTTCCTGTTTCAGTAGACCTGAAAAGTAAAAAAACTGCTAAAATGAGAATTATACCCTGAGATAAGTCCATCAGACTTCTGCTACTTACCTCTGGAATGATAAAGCCATTTCAAAACCCTTAGGCTACTCTGCACCCCCACACTTCAACCAAATTCTCTGCCTGGAATATGAAAACCAGAAAGGAGTGTAGTGAGCTATTTACAATTACCTGGTCTGAAGCAATACAGTTTAGAAAAAGATACAAAAATCTAGCCAGGAAAGCAGCTGGTAAATAGGTACCAGTGTTCAAAACAAATTTAGGCCAGATATGAGAGCAAAGTTTTGTTGGTTTTTAGGAAGAATAATTTGCCCAGCAAGGCATATTTTATAGCTTTAGGGTCCCTATACAAATAAAACAAGCAGATCTCCTAGAGGAATGTATGCAAAATTATTCTGAAGTTATGTATTTATTATTATAAGGCTGAAAAAAGAATTGAAGGAAATGCTCTAAGAGGAACCATATGCTGAAGAATTTTTCACCTTTTATCCTCAAAAACATGTTCTTAGCCTGGGCACTCTGAAGGTTCATTTTAGCAAGCAATAGCCTGTGCAGCTGCTGACCCAAGAAAGCTTTTAGGCATGGCAGTCATAGAGGCTTATGTATGAAATCCAACAGTATATTTAAACTATTGCAGCCTCCCATTCAGTGTTAAAGTCTATATTGCCCTGAGCTCTGATCTGTGTGGCCCAGATTCTCTTCTGAGTTAAAGGAAAAAGTGATTGCTTGTGGTTCAGGAAAATACTGTTGGGTTTGTCCTACCCATAGGACTGAGATCAGCTGCTTATCTGTCACTGGGGATAAACGCAGGCTTTAATCCAGTGTTCATCGCTTGGGCAGGGACTGGGGAACCTTGTTGCACTGGAGCTGAAGTGAGAGGCAGCAGAGCAGAGATATGGTGACTGTTGATCTGATGGGTCCTGCACACCACAGGGGCTGATGTTTTCAGCTGGTATTACCAGAGACAGGTGGACATGTGTTGGGCTGAGAGGTCACCTTCTCAAAGGGGGGAAAGCAAGCTAGCCTCATTTTTTTTCCCTCAGTGAATTTCCTGTCCTCAGTGTCATACTACAGGCTCTACTGCTGCCTCCAGATGTGATCCAGCTACCTCGTTGCTGTCAAGAAGAGGAAGGTGACTGTTCCAGTGCTTCTTTAAATGATAATAACCTTTAAAGGCTAACATAAGTCACCAGCCTGTGCAGCTCTTCAGCTTAGGGTCACAGACACTTGCAAAATAATTATTGTCATGACATTTTGGGGAATACCTATTCTAATTTTAGCTTTAGCTAGCAGGTTAAATCCTAGCAGGCAGATGGGAGATTTTCTTTAGAAATACTGTCTGGAATAGTGAGGCATTGCAGCCCTTCTGCAAGTACAGTTTCCACACGATTGTGAAGGGAGGAGGTTTTATCTGCTCCCTTCCTCCACTCACCCCAGCTGGCAATATGGTCCTGGTCTGGATACTCAGTAAATGTTGTTTTGCCTGTTATATCTGTGACCAATAACACAACTTGCAAAAAAAGTTAGGGACCAAGCAGTATATGAGGACTGTCGACCCAAGTGTGCCTCTGAGCACAAGTCCGCTCAGGCACTACAGCCCTCCTTTTACCCAAACAGTGATCTTTTATTTTCTTATTTACAAAAACACGTTTTATTAATTTTTACGTTTTTATTAGATGTCTGTAGGGACCGTTAAGTCCTGGATGTTGTGCCGTGCTCAAGGACACTCTGTGGAGCGTGACCTCAAGGCTCTCATAGTCATCATATAGGACATCTCTGGGACTGCTGCTGCCACTGTCAGCAGGAGTAAATCTTGAGTTTCTTATTGTCTTTACTACTTCTCAGAAACCCTTTGACAACACAAAGACAGAGCTTGTGTTTTTATAAGAAATGCTGCAGTGTGTTCACTTTCAATATGCAACATAACCTGTTGTGAATGGAATTAAATTATTATGTAAAATTACTATGTAAAATTAATCATAGCTTTAAAAGAAAATCCTGTCTATAATGTAGCTCATAAACCAGACTTTCACTCAGATGTTTTTAGTCTGTCATTGTTGCCCCTGCAGCTATTATTACTGGATCTGAAATGTCAGAAAATGGGCTTCCTATCTGTCACCTAAAGGAATAGTTGCTTCTGGCATGAGGACAAGACAAAGTAAGTAAAGCTTCAAAGGCATTGTTAGCAGGTTTTTTTCAGTATCAAAATTCTTTTTAGGAATACTGCTCAACAAAATGAAAGAGAAGACCAGTAAAACCTATTATTACTTATGTGCACACATGCATGCACACAGGCATACTCATACACACACTACTCTCATACTAGTAGCAAATAAAAGGAAGGAGTTGAAATGAAAACTGCAGGAAAGGATGTGGATTCAGTGGAGCTCTATAAAACCATGGGAGAAGGCAATCCAAGCTGCTGTCTCCTTATATGGTGCCCAGTGCTAGCTCTTGTACTGCTCACTGTGCAAGCAGAAATTCCCACTGATGGTTTGTGTTCTGTGAATTAGTAGATAGGGGCAGTGGTGAATTCAACAAGGGCTTTTTTTAAGTGTTAGCTACACACAAGAGATGACATGCTGTCCAAAGCCAAAGGGTAAAATTCTGGCTGCACAAAAGTCGGTGGCAAAACTTCCTTTGCCAGGCACTTATTCTCCAGGTTATTGCTGCCTTTAACCTATTATGTTGCCTTCTGAGAAACAAAGAACCTGTGTGCATCTGAAACCTCTTTATGTAGTGTCTTTGACTCTCTATCTGTGGATGCCTTTGGGAGTCTGGTAAGAGAGGTCCTCTACTGAGGAGCTTGGCACCCCCATCCCCTTGTCGGCCTTGGGTCAGCAATTACATTTCAACAATAAGCATTTCATTCAAACAGGAAGAGAAATATGGCTCCCAGAAGGATGGCTTGATAGCAAAACTAAAAAAATAACACATGCAATTTTCAATTGTTTAAAGATGGTAGCAGTTTGAGTCTTATGCAGGAGTTGTAGACTAAGAAACCACATCATCCAGCAATCCTTGACAAGATTAAATCCTTAAATTCAGCAGTATTTTGAAATGTTTGGTATTGTTCAGACATGTAAGGTAGAAAAATTCTGTCTTTGCACATAGCTATTTACACTACTGCCTCAGGGGAGAAGTTTTACATGTTGTGTCTTCAGAGAGAATTAAAACTAAAATCCTCAGGTACAAATTATTTCCTCAGAGTGCTGCTCTCTCAAGCTCCATCATTTACAATTTGTCATGTCTTCCTGCATATTTCCAACTTTTCTCCCCTGTCCCCATGAAAAGGTCCCCATAAAAGAGCTGCTAAGGAAACTTCCCTGTGTGGCCATGCAGGAGCCACACATGCACCGCCTGAGCTGGGACCAAGGCCCCTTTGCAGCTACACATCCCACACCCAGTCAGACCAGGTTTCCTCACCGGCTCAACCCCGGGTTTCCCACAGCAGTCTCAGACATCTCGATCCTTAAAACAATGTAACCATGGCGAAACAACAAAACAACAGCTCGGGCTGGGTGCCTCCAAGGAGCGACCCGCTACAAGGCAAGCCCTGGGCTTTTACACTGTCACAGTCTAAGGACAGGAGTCTGGGGGTCATGGGCTCCTGCCGTGTCTTTGAGTGTCCTCACCTGGCTGGGCCACAGGTCCCCGAGCCCTTTGCTATGCAGAGGGTTGGCAGTTCACGGGCTCTTTTCTGGGCTTCCATCAGCCAGAGCCCAACCTGCAACTGGTGCTGCAGATGCGCGCTGAGCTACCTGCACCGAATGGCTTCCTCAACACAGGGGATCCCTTGCACCCATAAAAGAGAAGTCCTCAGCCTTCAAATGCTTCTTCTTGGAAGACCAATAACAATTTTGGAACAGACGACATGATAATATGCCCATTGTTCACAATCTAAATAACAATGTGCGGCATCAGCTTTTAAATGTCAAGGTCATTTGTGGTATTTCTATTTTGAGTAAAATGGCTCCTACTGTTTCCATGGTTTCACCTGAAATATGTACTGAGCCTCTTTGTTAAGAACCTTGAAACCCAACCATTCTAATAAAAAAATAGACATCCTCTTCTGTAGGTAGTCAATTTTACTTTTAAATGTAAAGCAGTCTGAATTTACCCTGGATGGGTTTATGGATCTCTACACTGCGTTTGTGAACAAAACCAGATGTTTGGATTGTCCAATTTGCCCTTCTTTTTGGTATATTGCACCTTTAGGTATATACCTTTATTACCTTTAGGTATATTGCACCTATAGGTATATACCTTTAATTATTTCTACTGCATAGATTTTTTCTTTTCTACAGTGGAAAGCTTGGCTTTATAGTTTACTTCATATAAGGAAATATCAGCTTTGTTAAAACAAACCATTGAGAAAACATAGCTCACAGTCATAACATAAATGCAAAAGAAACAGAATATTCTTTAGACAGAGATTTTAAAGTTTAACATTACTTCAGATTGTATTCTGTATGCTCACATTCAACTGTGAAAATAGTAACAGTTATTAGAACTGCTAAATTTTACAGGACAAGTAATTTCTTTATTTTTGCTGTTACTTAATAAGTATTAATCAGAAACAGAATGCTGGAAGGAGATTGAAGAATGACACAGATGAATAAGGCAAGGAATAGTTTAATGAATTTTAAAACCTCAAAATGCAAAATTAAAACTGTGGATACTGAAGACAGAAGATTTCCATATTAAGGCCTCCAATACTGTTCTTGTTGAGTTGCCAGTTTCAGAATGCTCCTCTTTGCAACATTCCTGACATAAACACTGTGTTTTGTCACCAAAATAGGGTGATGCATTACAGCGATGTAGCTCCACTGATATAGACAGGATTGGAGCAGACACTGCATAGCAAGGAAGTCCATTGTCTCATTAAATGGACACCTTTAAAGCCTAATTTTAAGCAGAATATAGAGCCAGGTCATTATTTAAATTTGTCCTTCTGTCTTCTTTCCTTTCTTTCTTTCTTTTAAAACATGTCTATTAGTAGACTGTCACCAGCTGAAGCTCTCATCATTCACATGACATCAGTCTCATTTGCTAGTTACTCTTTATACAGTTGTAGAAGACACAGAAAATGTAAGTACATAGAGGAAAATTGCCATTTTATCTCTGATAAATTGCAGTTTCATGTTGTAGTAAGTGTGTTATTTTTCCCCTTATCAAGCCAAGAGATTTTAAAAGAAGTAAGTGGCATCCATCTCACCTAACTGTAATTGTCTTAGATGTAGCCATCAATGCTGGGTTCATGGACTAGACTCTGTATTCAGCAATACAGAGGGAATTCAGTGGTTAATCTCTAGATAGCTTTTGTTCTTTACTTTACACACTACAATGAATAGTTAGTTATTCCAATGTGAAAATGCTTAGAACATCTGTACAGTGACATAGCTCTGAACAGTTTTGCTTAGTGTCAACAGGATTTTATACAAAACTGAAATGTGTGAGGACTTAAGACTTTGGCTACCTGTTTTGTATTGTCTAAAGAACTTACATATATCTCTATATCCTTCAGCGTTATTTCTTGGTTGATACATTTCTCATATGTGGGATTTTAAAGTCCTTATGGTTTCAGTTGTTAGAGAGGAGGGAAAAAAGAAAAAAAGTTGTATACCTTGTATATTTTCCTACTCTCATTTAGTTAGAAATCCTAAAGAAAATTATAAAAACCTACAACAACTAGTGCCAGGCTTGCTTACATTCTCCATTTTTCCTATCCATACCTATTGCCTTCCTTATCCATCCTTCCTAAAAGGTCTGCCACACTGTTCTGCCAGCTATGCCGGAAGTCACCTCGTAGGTGTGCCGAAGGACATCCAGGTCCTATAGTGTGTGGTCTCTGCCTCACAAGGGAGAGGGTGCAGACCACAGAAGGATGAGTTGAATTGTTCCTATCAGCCTCACTTCAGTATGGTGGCATAGCTTGTGCCCTCCTCAACTTGTTCAGCCAAACAAGCTGGTCTGAATCTAGCTTTCGGAGCAAAACTACATCGCTCAGGAAGAGCTTGTGTCAGATCATCAGAGGCATCATGATGTGACCAAGTATTGCATCTGATACAACAAATGTGTAAGTGCTTTTTTTTTGGTTTTGTTTAAATACAGAGAAATCTTATAAACGTGCAAGGTCAGCCCTATTCTTTCTTATACTTCAGAACACAAGAGAAATGTACAAGTTAGAAAGTATTCCCAGCATGAAGACGCTTCAAATTCCTTCATAGCATTAATATCTAGGAGATTAACAAATGAAAAACTGTCTACAGTGCCCTCACATAACAGAAATGACTGAAGGCTGCCACATCCTAGCACATCCAAACAAAAGCATAGAATGTTACAGCCAGTTTAGACTATGAGAATAGTATGAATGTTTCACAGACTGATCTATCCTAGGCAAGCTTACACTTGAGGCCAAGTGCTTAGAAAGCTTTTTTTTGTCCTTCATTTTTGCCACCCCCCCCCCCACTCTTCAGCTGCAAAAAACTCCTTCAGCTCTTTCTTAAAGCTCAGAATATGCATAACACAGCAGTAATGAAACTTCATGTCTTTTGCTAGTTTTGCAAAAGGCCACATGTTGGGTTCTTTTGATCCAAATTGCCAGCCCTGGGAGAAAGAGAGGTTTTCTACTGTCCCTTGGTCTATATTGCCTGCAAAATAAAATCTGTGCAGCCAAAAGTTTCAGGCAAGAATTTATAGGGAAAGCTTCAAAGCACTGTAGACAGAGAAGAATTTTAAATATCTCTTAGCTGTACAGAGCCCTTACTCTTCCCTAAAAGACCATACGGTTGATGCTATGCTGCCAATTCAGTGAGCAGTAAGAAAGCACAGATTTTTAATCATCTGTGTTAAAACTCAAGCAATATTCTGTTGCTTCTTTTAGTATTAAAGAATGTAAATATTTTTGAATGGGTTTTACATGAATAACATGAGAATACCTTTTTAAAAAGTTGATGTGTTTTAGCATCTAAATTAGAGAATCATAGAAAGATTTGGGTTGGAAAGGACCAAAAAAAATTGTCTGGTTCTAACCCGCAGTGACAGTGTCCACATATAATCCAAGTTTAGAATTCCTTCTCTAGTCACTGAAGATAAACCTTTTGGCTCACTGTATTGGGTCTGACCAAGAGAGAGTTCACCTTTCCCTTAGCAGTCCTCACAGTGCTGTGCTTTGCACTGGTAGCTGGAAGGGTGTTGATAACATGCCAGTGTTTTGGCCGCTGCTGAGAAGTGTTGTCCCTCTGACATTCCTTCCCCCATCAGGAGGGCTGGGAGNAGGAGGGCTGGGAGCAGGCAAGATCCTGGGAGGGGACACAGCCAGGCCAGCTGACCCCAATCAACCAAAGGGATATTCCATACCATATGACGTCAACTCAGATGTAAAAGTTCAGGGAGAGAGGAGGAAGGGGGGGCATTCGTTGCTCTGAAATGTTTGCCTTCTGGAGGAACCACTCCGTGTGCTGAGGCCCTGCTTCCCGGGAAGTGTCCGAACATCACTCGCTGATGGGAAGTAGAGATTAACTTCTCTTTCTGCTTGTGCACACACAAACTCTTACTTTGTTCCCTCTTTTTCTGCTCTTAGTAAACCACTTTTATCTCAACCTACGAGTTGTTTTCCATCTTATTCTCTCCCCTACCGCACAGGGAAGGGGAGTGATAGAGCGCTGTAGTGGGCACCTGGCACCCAGCCAAGGCCAAACCACTACACTCACTTGCCAAATGGAGACACCAAGTGCCACTGGAGTTGTCATAGGACAGCTGGGAGCACTACACAAAGGTGACAGATGTGCCGCAAGTTACAGAGGAGGCTCATGACTTCCCACACTTCAGCGGGACATCAGGCAGGATGCTCAAAGGGCGTTAGGCAAACTCAGTAGAGTGTGGAAGTCCTTATGTAGGCTGCTGTTTGAGGGTGACTTGAGGAGCTGAGAGCAGTGAGCAGCCTGTCAGTTCGGTTTCCATTGAGTATAACAGAGTTTGGACACCCAGTTCCCATGTAGTTACCCACAGCTGGGTACCTCAGTTTTAATGTCTGTGACCGGCTGCCGAGTCTCACCATGGAAGTGCAGGTAAGAACACAAAGTTGTTGGGATTTGTAGAGACATCAAGTAAAATGTGCTGTACATCAGGTAATACTGATATTTTATGGAACAGCAATTCCCAGAATTAAGCACTAACTGGAATATTTTGATGGATATAATCCCTCTCCAGAAAATTATTTACCATTAAGCATGCAAGAAGTCTTGTCTTTACTCAATTAAACATTGCAGCATTTTCTGGGAATTTAAGGTGTACTTAAGAGGTCTGATGATCCAGGACTCTAGCTCCATCTATATACACACGTTCTACATTAAATCTTGTGCTCATGGACAAGGCTTTGCAACCCCTGCCTACGGTGCATAACCTTAATGCAAATGTGAAAAAAAATAAAGTCAAATAACTGGATTTCTGAGCACAACAATAAGACAACTAGGAAATCAAATTGATCATGCTCAAGCACTCATGGTAGCTGCCAGTTTGCTGACGTACAGCAGCTGACAAAATTGCCTTTGTCTGAGCAGCACAGGGGCTTGCCTTCAGGGGCACGGCCTTTGTTCTGCAGTACACTTGCAACTCAGGTACGTGTTTTTGAGTAAAGAGTATTTGAAGTAGAATTCAGTTTTCAGAAACCTGCAGACCATAATTCATTGGCAAAAGCGATAGGAAACATCTCTTACCAAGAGGTTTTTTGTCGGTTTTGGAGGTCATGAAATCAGCTTTTAAATTAAAAAAAAAAAAAAGAAGGGTATAAAGAAGCATTTGACTGATGGTTCTATAGTCAATGTGAACTTTGTAATAAAAATGCTCATTTTTTCTTAGTTCACCCAGGATTTCACAACCGTGAGCTTAAATAAAACTCAGATCTCTTCACTGCCTGGGCTGAACTGAAAGATTACAAAAATAAATGGTCATGTTTTCATGGAAGAACCAATTTCTGGTATAAAATATATGACAAAGAAGAAAATATTAGTAATGGAACCTCATTAAAAAAAATTAATCTGGTCTTGTTATCTAACCTAAGTATGGCTCCTTATCAGGGCCGGAAAGATCCTTTTCTCGGATAGGTTCTCTAGACCTGCCTGAGGTCTTAGGCCTGATTTACTTTTTCAGGACCTCTGTAATTAGCTTAAAATTGGAGGAGGAGGTGGGGATGGGACACATGGGAGGGCACATGATAGACACACATGACACTGGCAAACTTCAAGTAGTGATAATTTATGTTATGTAAAAAAAAATCCATTACTCAGTAAAACATCTTAACAAAAATGTCAGTCTTCCCAAATCAAAGATGTGTTTGGGTTTTAAACTTGCTTTTTAAACTAAAACCAAGGTCTGCTTAATTTTGTCTCCACCAATGTTTCTTCTACATTGAACTGAACAATGTGTGCCAAATACATTTTCAATGAATCAATTATTTGTCCAGAAGTTTTGCTGATAATTCTGCTGAAATGACAAGATAATACTGATCTGCTTACCTTGTCACCATGCTCTCCAGACAACTTTTGCCCAAATTCTCATTAAGAAATCATTTCTTTAATTTACCTGTTACAATGAAATATCAGATTATTTCTCAGATCTTATTATTATCCTAAGCCATGAACTACATAAGCATGAGAACAACCATCAGTACAATTTTGCACTACGTGATTATGTTAAATCAGTAAAACACTGTCAAAACAACCCAGAAATGCACTATTAATTGAAGAGGAAGTGTCCAAAAGCACCTGGTAGAAGACAAAGACAGCAGGACCCAAACATTGGTACTATCCATTAAGGTTCAAATACCTATACCTTGTTGCTTGGGATGAGTGGTCTATTCTATTTTATTAAATCCTGGTCCCATAGCTGTAGCTCTGGCATTTTCAAGACAAATCCTCCATCACTGTTAAAAAATTGGGCTAAACTGCCTGAGAGTCTGATCCAAACTAATCCTACAGAAACGTTAACAAGTCCCAAAAGCAGTTGCTATTTGTAGCTGATCTGTTTGAGGAAAGATGGACCAAGCATGATGAAGAGGTTGAAAAAAAGTTCAACAACCTGCGTGCTTGCTGTCTCTGTTATCTAACATGCTCACCTCAGAAGAAATCTCTAATTTAATTAGAAGTACCAGTCTGGGATTTGTGCACTTACATAACAAATCACCTTGGGAAAGAATTTTTTAAAAAGACCTTTCTGCCAGGAATACTCTCCCCAAATATGAATTATTTATGTTTGTAATAATTACAGCATGGAACTGCACAACTAGCCAGCTCACAGGTTTGCATATGCTGAATTACAGTAGTTGCAGGCAATTAAGGCCAGAACCTGAGTGATGCTGATCATACTGTGTTTCCTCTATCATTCATTATTCACTGCTATAATGAAACTATTTCTATTTTCTAAAATATATTCTAGCCATTGTATTTGTATTATTTTTTCTCGACAGATGATCTGCCATCTAGCTAGAAAGTTGAAACTGATTTAGCTTCTATTTTTAAGTCTCTGCATTTGAATGAGGTTTTCTTGGTTTGTCTGGTTTGGGGTTTTTTATAACTCACATCTGCCACTTAAAAAAAACCCAAAAAACAAACAAACAAAAAAAAAAGTTTGGAAAAACCCCAAAGGCCACAGTTCAATTCAGTGGATTTATCTCAAATCCTGGCAGGTTAGCTTGACACGTTTTTGCAGAACACATAGGACATTTGGGATTAAAGTTACTCCTTGTAACCATGTCATTAGCATTGTAGCAGCATGCAGGCACTGATTATGTTCTCTCTGCCTAGCTTCCACACCTCTAATCTCAGAGCTGACCTGATTTATATCACTAGCTTTACATGGGCCTGTACATATTGAAATCCAGGAGAGGGGAAAGGGCTGAGACTCCCTGAAAATAAACTCAGCTGGCAAAGAGATTAACCCATTTATAAATGCATTTTTGCCTGTTGCTGAGTGTGCAGAGTTTCATCCATTTAAGGAACATAGGCCTAAATCCAGATACTAACATTGCTAGGGAAGGGTGAAAAAAGAAACAGATGAAGTGGTATTTTAAATGGATCTGTCGCTAGCACAGAAATTCAAATGATTCAGGGATCTTTTGGGAGAGAGGGAAGGAGGGAGACAGAATAGTGAACTGGGAATCAACATCTCAGAGAAATCATCTGCAGTAGTTTGTATAAATAAATATTCTTTTCCTTTCCAAGTATCACTCATCATCAGTAACTCTGGAAAACCTGATGTCCTCTTAAAAGCATTCCCAAAGTAGGTGCAATCAGTCATCAATGGCAGAGGTTTATGTAATCTCACATTTGCAGTGAGGAAAGCAATTTGTGGAAGAGCATAAACATGAGACACAGTGGCCCTCAGGCCTTTGTCAAAGGATTCCCAGAAAACAACTTAGCTGACACAGAAATTAACCACTTCCCAAGTGTACTTGCACCCTTCTGAGTAAGAAGAGTCTTACCTATCTGATGATCCCAGGTCTAAATCCAGATTCTTTTAAGCTTTAAAACACAGAACACCATTTATTCCTATCAAGACTGTTTTCAACCCTTCCATAAAATGCTTCTGCTGAAGAATCAAATACACAGGACTAGGTTTAAAAACAGTACCTTGAGAATTACACTCACACGTAACACCCGGCAACAGCGAGACAGGCAAGGTGTTCCCTAGGTGGCTTATGCCAGATGTGGGAGGATGAGATGTGCGGTTGCCAGATGTGTGCATGAGACCTCTTTGTGCATGGGGAGGCCTTAAATGAGTGAGGAAGCACAGCTGGGCAGGCAGAACATCCATGGAGCTCAGCTGGACTTCGGGGCTTTCAGCTCATTCGCACCTCTGGCTCTGCTTCCCCACTCTGATTGCAGGCAAGCCCAGAACATTTATAGCTCTAAACTGTATTTTAGGCACGGTAGTGTCATGCCCAGGAGCACACCTGGCTGTAGAACTTGAACTCTTTATAAGCCAAGATGCACCTTCCAAGCTTGTGCATGAGAGCAGGGATGAGAGCTTGTGGAGCAGTCCTTTTCTTGGGCCCTGGGAGTCAGGCAGTAGCTGTGCCTGGAGCAAATACACTGTGCTTATTTGGTGATTTCTCACAGTCACAGGGCAGTACAGCTCATTGCACCAAAAATACTGGCATTATTCTCATTTTTTACCTAAAAATATCTAGCAGTAAAATCTTCTTAAATTCCCAATAGTCCAAAGCAGGATTTTTCCAAGAGATTATTCAAATAGACCTCTAATATAGGTACTTAGAATAATTTATAGCACTTCTAAATCAGATCAAAATCATATAAAATTGGTATAGGTTTAGGAAAAATTGAGTGTGACCACAACTCTTACCAAAATCAACTATCCTGAGACTGTAGAAAGAATCATCCTGCCCTTGTCAGCCAGAAAAATGTCATGATTGTATTGCTGTCAAGTCTTTCTCTAAATTAAGAGTGTCAGGTTTGTTTTTGTACCTGTTACTATTGCATGTCTGATGTGTCATATTAGGTATGTGCAAAATTCCTTCTTAAGAGAAAATTTCATTAAAAAAGGAAGAAAAAAATAAGATGAGTTTAGATATGATAAAAAGAATAAGAAAAAAAAGAGAAATTGATCAGGAGGCCAGGTAACAATCTCATTCAACTGCTTTGTCATGTGTCCATAGCCAAGGGTTTTTTCAGATATTTCCTTCATATATAAATGTAAATACTCGAGAAATATAAATATTATATAATCTCTGAAGGGTAATAGAAGAGACACACAAGACAGTATGATGATCGGTTCAGAAATCTATTCTACGTTTAAGTTGATTTAAGGTTGAAAGCACTTGTCAATAATTCAAGGGTAAAATACATTAAGGGACTACTGTAATTATCCAAAGCTCAGGCAATATAAGCTGGGAAACCAAGAATCAAGGAACTGATTATAGAACATCCAGACATGCAATTGTCAGGATTTTGTGGTTACTGTATAGTATTATGACAGAGCAGAGTTAAAGGTAGCTGACTCTCTGTATTGTGCCTGCTTTGTCTACATGTATGTTGGTTACTCTCAGTGTAAAACAGCTATATATTTAAATGCAGTTATTTGATTACCCTGGTGCCTCTACTAAGAAGCAATCAGCCCCTCCAGAAAAGCAGCACAGTGACTGTCAGAACACAAATAAGGTTATTACCCCATCCATGCAAACATAAACAACATACTTCAGTGAATTAGAGCAAGAAAGATTAAATTAAAAGACAACCCCTGGTCCCTGACAGCTGTGTCTCCTTTCCTGCACACAGCCCAGAACAGGACATCTTGTGCATTTGAAAATAGCCTAGAAGAAAGTGATCTGTACGTAAAATCATGGAAAACAGGCTGAAAGGGATCTCAGGAGTTCTGCCTAACATATTGCTATACCCTGACCCCATGCAATTGCTCTTTTAGTAGGTCTCTGTTGTAGATAGCAACAAAATGAATTACTGTTTTTTAATGCTTTGCCTTCTTAGCTATGGCTAGACCTGTAAAGTAATAAATGTTCATTTAGGAAAAAATACCCTTTAAATATAAAGAAGTGAAGCAGTTCTCTTGGGAAAGTGCTGAAACTACAGATGACATAATCAAATGAAATATAGCCTGTGTTATGGGCATTAGTCATCCATTCTGCATGTGTCCAGTCTGTTCAAAATGACAGAGAATGCCTTTGGCTCACTTTGGCATTAGAAAAGAATTGTGATTCCACTTTTGACTTGTTTTCTTAGTCAGATGGTCTACATACACTCGGACAAATTTGAACAGTTGAAAAAAAAGGAGAGAAAAAATAAACAGCTTTTTGCTCTCTTCACCACCACTCACTCTGCATCTCAAACCAAGGCTAATTAATTCTTACGATTCATGTTTTCTTCCTGGAGAATGTGCTGCCAGATCAGATCAAAACAAAGAAACAAAAAATCTCCACCTGAAGTGCAGCATCATTCAACCAGCGCTGACATTGTCCCTGCACAGTGCCACGACAGCTGCGCGCCGTATGCAGAGCACACAGCGGATGGCAAAACAGGGACAGAGCAGCACAAGCTGAAATTAGTCTGTGGCTCTATGGTTATCAGGATTTTAAAAATTATTCTGGATGCTTCCCTCCCTGCTATCTTCACACGGGACCTCTCAATGATTGCTCTGAAGCAGGTTGTCACAGTAATGGATGCTCTCAGTGCTATCTCTCTTCCAGCCGCTGGCTGCTTGCTGAAGAGCTGGTCCCTGTTGACTGCCAAGGGAAGGCTCCCTTCTGTTTTACTGGCAGTTGGTACCTAACCTCACCAGTCCCCAAGTCATCCTACCCGCCTGACAATGAGTGTTTACACTTTGTCCCTCTCTCTGCCCCAGGCTAGAGGGTAGAAAATTTAGGATAGGCCAGCCTGGCTGTAGATTTGCTGTTCCTATCATGTTTGTTACATAACTTTGAGAACACTTTTATTGCTAGATGTTCTACAAATAGACTAAATCAAACTTATTCTATTAAAGTACGGGGCTAAGGGCTGGACTGAAAACTGGATGCTGAGGTATAAAGAGGTCAAGCCATCATACGGATTTTGAATTTCTAACTAGTATATTGGCTTCATCTCTTACCCTTGACAAGCCACACACACAATAGTGAACAGATCCCTGGCCAGTGTTTCCTTGATTTTGGTCATTTATTTTGTATTCTTCCTAAGTTAGGAATACAGTGAGTTCAAAAAAGCATGAAAATAAATCTCACCATTCTCCTGGTCCTTTGTTGACAAGAAAGCATCCTAGCTTCATTTGTGCCTTCTGCTCTTGCTCTTCTGCTCAGGGAGTTTGTTGCGTGTTAAAAGGAATGGAAATGGAGCAGCTTTTTGCTCCTAGATCAGGCAGTCTGAGTAGTGGTTAGCTTCTAATATAAGTGCTGGGAATGGATTCTTGATACTTCATCATGCTTCTTAAATGAGTTCATTAGCTGTTATAGAACATCAAAAAACATGTACGGTTTTCCTGAGCTTCACCCACTGGGACTTTCCATCCCAATGGCATTCCACTTTAAATCTCAGAAAAATTATGAACAGGATAGGGGAAACTATGTCCATTGTAAAACTTTTTGAGCAAAAAGTAAAGTTGAATCATTTGTATAAGTAGGCTGGGTAGAAAGGTGTAGTTGTAGCCCCTTCTATTACAAGTATGTAGCATGGTGTACGCAAAGTTCTGGGCAGACTGCCACAGCTGAGCACCTCCACAGTCACTGCTGAGGCTGAATCCTGTCCTCTCAGTATGTGTGTTACACACTTGTGTCGATAGCAGTAACATAAAAACCTTCCACCTAAGGCGGATCAACACCTGCTGTTACAAGCCCCATGTGCAAGAAAGGGCATATATAAACATATTTGTATGGGACTTTCCATTTCATTCAGGACAAAAAATTAAACAAATAAAAAAAAATCACTGTCATTGGCAATAAAGTATTCTGATGCGGGAAAACATTCAAAAAGCGACTGAGTGTATGGAACTAGATGAAAGTTACCTCAAGGATGAACTTGGATGGTTGGCTTCAAAGATTGGCTCATTTGATTCAAAGAATGGTATTGCTGCTTTGGAAAATATCCAGGAAAACTTGCCTCCAATTTAACCTCCCAAAGGAGACAGCTGGATTAATATTACAGACACGAAGTCAGGAGACTGTAGTAAGGCCTTGCTCCTGAGCACCTATTACAGCTGTAGTCACAGTACAGAGTAGCCTGAATCTACTCCTTCCCCACAAAACAAGGGTTCAGGGACTAGGCAGGAATAGCAGAATTTAGGCTGCGTCTGGCTGCTGCCCCTCAGGCAGTAACCATGCCCCGGGTGGGGGTACCAGGGCTGACAATGTCAGTGAGAGACACAGCAGAATTTACCCTGTGCTCAGAGCAGTGACAATCTCTCCATTAAGCCTAGTGTATTGATTGCAGGTAATGATTGAAATTACATTTCAAATATATTCCTTAGAGTTTGATTCTCTGATGGTACAAACTTGACTGAGATTGTAGGGGCTCTGCCAATCAATTAAGCTATAAATCTGGCCTTTTGACTATCACTAGCCCAAATATTGAGTAAACAGAGAAACTCTATTAATACACAGTGATAACATTCAGAAATACCTGGATGAGTCCAGCTGCAGTCAGTTTTATTATCTGTAACCTCTCTAACATGCTCTGCTCTTCAGTTCTGCCACACATCGTTTTGAAAATTGACCCCATGCCCTTGGCTCTTACTGCACTGTTTAATCCCACAGCCTCATCTCCAGGAACAAAGAAAAATAGTTAAAAAGAGACCCCCTCTAATGTAACCATTAAGGGTGTTAGCCACACATTATTTAATGGGCAGTGCATTTCACCAATGGAACAGAGATGCTGCTAGAAAATCAACAGGGCTGATGTTTATGAAACTGCTCTCATTTCCAGGGACAGCATTTGAGATAAGCTGTTCCTTCAGTGGCCCAAGATGTTTAATAGCTGTGAATCCTCTTTGTGCTTGGCTGCAGGTACATTACAAGAACTCACAAGACTGATTCAATGAGTGATATCCTCAGGAATAATGCCTTCCAGAAGACATTCATTTGATCTGAGATAATAAAGGGTGCAAATAAACCGGTGACTGCATAACCCTGAACCTGCTCCAAAGACACAGAGGAACCAAGAAGAAAAGAATTCACAGCTGAAAATAAGACAAACATTCAACTAAGTTTCAAATTGGGAATTTTCTCTGTAACTGTATGTCCTGATAATAGATCTAAAGTCCACTGGACAGAAGCTACACAGGTAAGGTTGAACCACCTGCAGCTCTGAGACAGATTTGCCTGCTTAGGTTGGATTGATTAACTGTGTCCTCTTTTCTCTATGTGATTAAATTCTGAGAAATGGGATTTACACAGCGTGGCCACGAGATTTCATGCACTGCAAGGCCCTTGTGTGCCTCCGTTACTTACTGGTTTCCATCCCTGCTCTGCCAGTTACTCATTTAGCTTTTCCCATGCAGACTCCAATTCCATGTTTGCAAATTCTCAGCCAGCAACAAACCCTGGGCCTGGGGACTCACAGATGCATTTGTCAGGGTCATGGGGACTTTTTCTGCTCAATATGCCCAACTTTATCCCCTGTATCTCTGTGGCCAGATAAGACAAGCCTCCACTAGGAGAAAACAACTGTTCTGCAATTTTAACTAAAATTAATTTTTAATTGCTAATATGGGAATTTACCACTTATATACCAGTGAAAGTTGTTCTTCAAATCTCAGACCTGTTTATGCCAGGTCATGTAGCAGCCTTTTATGGTGCTCTGTCATGTTTCATCAACCACATAACACAGGTTGTCTAACCATAATGGATAAAGCAGACTGAAATATTGCATATTAATAGATCTGCTACAGCCCCAAAATTCATAGGTCTGTCCTGCATGATATAATGCTGCCTGGAGATGCTCAAACCCGATTTGGCATCAAATGTCATCTAGATCCATAGCAAGACCTTCTACCTGTGCTTTTTTATTATAGTTTTCAGATGAAAAATAGCACTCAAATTCCTTCCAAAGTAGTACATGAGGAGAGAAGAGATTCAGGAGGTATTGTTCAAGTTTGGGAAGGCCAGCACGGTACAACAGTTACAGAGTTAATGCTCCTAGCACAGACTCCCTAAGGATCACCTGTACAAATAAGGTGGTGAAGGATCCGGGCCTTTGGGCCAGATCTAGCATCACCAGTTCCAAGAGAAAGCTCCTACTCATCTCAATGGATTCTAAATTAAGCCCTCAGGCCTGAAAGGCAGCTGTTCAGAAAATTGTGCTAGGTCATGACTAGAGACCAGGCACTGCAGTCCCAGGGATTGCTGAATATTTTATGATGCAGTTATTAAAAAACATGTGTATCAGACATCTATCAGGTTGGGCATCCATAACCCTGGCTGCTCCTGGGGAATTGCGGGAGGATATTAGCAGAAGAGCTATTTCAGGACTGCAGGAGTCTGCCTCCAAGAAGTCAATGCTTTCGTGCAGCGAGGGACTTTGCTGGATATTCTTGTAGCTGTCAGTAGGTGTGGGGCTGACTCACGCTCTGCTGCAGTAAATAGCCATAACAGATTATTCAGGGCTGAGCTGCCCTGTGGATGTCCCTGGCCTCCTGGAGACAGATCAGGGCATGGCCAGGGCAGACACCTGAGAACAACCACCTCTTCCCAGGCTTGTATGCACACGGGGTCGAGGCCTTCTGGGTGTGAAGCAGAAGGAAAAAGCTTCTGGGAAGAGAATGGCTGCAGGGAGCCGTGCACAGCGAGGGCAGGTTTTAACAGGCATCTCAGGCTACAGCTGTGATTTCTGCAGTCAGTTCACCCAAACTAAATCAAGCTGTTCCCAACACAACCTGAGAGGTATTGCCGTTAAAAGAGCAGCTGGATAACAATCTATTTTAAAAGTAGCATGAACAGTAGCACAGTTACTTAGGATTTCTTCAGTACAATATGTAAACAATTCAAATAATTGTTAATTATTTTTTAACGATTGTTAAATCCTGCTATGATATGAAATGCCAAATAGTTTGCTGCTTCTAGGACTCTGGATGAGAATAGCATTGCCTACTTGATTAATTCTAGTCCTAACTTACCTGATTCAAGAAGAATAGCAAAGGAGATGTGGGTAATAAAGTCTGCATTTAAAAAAAAAGAAAGGTTGTATAATCTTTAATTACAACAGCTGGTCAGTTTTTACTGGTTTAGTCTTTGTGCCTCATATAAATGTTTTCTAAAAAAAATTGAAGATTTAACATGTAGATGGATGTAGTCAAAGACAAGAGCTGAAAGTACATGAGAGCAGTAAAGTGCCTCTGACTTATTTTCCAACCTGGCTCGCTGAAAATTTTGCGATAAATCTCACAAGAACAACTATGAACTCCACCTTGAGATGCTGTGTAGGAAAACCCATGTTCCTGAGAAAAGTGGTTTAGATTGTAATATGCCAGCCTGCAATGTTCACTAAACCAAAAGTGACAGCAACAGTGTTAAACAGACTTTAATACCTGGTAACATTTGTGTGTCCTCTGACTTGCACTTCTGCTCAGGAACAGTTACTGCAAACACTGATACCCTGGAAATTGTGACTAGAAAAGTGGATCAGGCTGAGTAGCACCACCCAACAGAAGCAGACATCATTTTCTTCAAGTAGTGCTACAAGAGAAAGGAATCTGGCCCAGTATCTTTATTATAAATAGTAGTAATGCTATGTACTCTGATTCAAATATATCACCACAGCATTGCAGTCATCCTTATTAACAGCATTGTATTTTCTGCCTGAAAGGCAAAGGGCAGAGAAAGCAAAAAGGGTCAGATCCTGCTCCCAAGAGCTCTACTTTGGAACCTGATTGGGTTCATTACTTTTATTCAGCTCCAGACCTGTGAGAGCTGGGTGCTTTTATCAACAAAAGAAAGTGTTCAGACAAGCTGAATGGTACCACTCCAGAGGGTGGTCCTGTTCCCCTCCTGTGTCACAAGGCAAAATAACCTGAACAGAAGCAATGGCACTTAGCTCTCTCTAGATACCGGTGTGCATGTGCAAGGGAAAAAGAAACATGTTTTCTGTGCACTTATAAAAAAAACCTGTCCCACACTGCCACCAGACTCCATGCTACTTTTAGACAAGGGACACCCTGGATATACTGCCCAGCATGGCTAGGGGCCACACAGGACAGTGGTCCTCTGCCATCCCTGCTCAGTGGGTGCTGAGAGCCTCTCTAAAAGCCGCCCAACATGTAAAAGCCCTGCCTCACCTCAGCAAGGGCAGGCAAACCTAAGTCACAACACTGTTACCTCCAGATGAGGAAGCGTTGTGGGTGCACAAGAGCTGGTTTCACCCCCACTGAACCAGGGAGAGGAGTGGCACAGCCAGGGTTGCATGGCATTGTGTCTCAGTAACTAAAGGTCTGGATACAAACAGACTGAGTGTTCATCTTAATTAAACTGTTTTAAAGGTCAGACACTACTGTTTCTATGTGCAAGTCCGGGATGTCAAAGCTCATCCTCTAGAAATCAATCCCTTAATGACCTCCCTCAGCACCGGTTACTGCCCTCACGCAAGTTGCCCGGCTGTTGAGGCTGGCTGAGGCGAGGCAGACAGCTCATCCATCTGGACACCATCTGCCTCACACTAGTACCCAGTCATGCTACTGAGGGCTGAAGCGACCCCGTGCAAGCTGTGATGTGAAGAACACACACAGGCAAAGAAAATCCATCTGCAATCCCTGCAAGGACACCACAGATTTTGTCCTAAATCTCTACTGCAACAGGTGGTTACACTGACCGGACACTCGCAGAGCCTTGCCCCCTGTTTGCAGTGATAGTGAGAACTCTGCATTCTTTGTGTGGTTCTCTGCATGCATCTCTTCTGGATGACAGGCTGGTGTCTGCCTCACAGCTGACAGACAGAAAGGAGATTTGATTATTTGTCAGATGGAAAAAGCAACAGTGATCCTCTCTTGCAGTCTCTGGAGAGGTGAAGAGGTAGTGTGTGCTCTTAATTATAGCCTCCAGACTGGGCTGTTACTGGAGAGGCAGAGAGCAGGGTCGTACAAATATGTACACGTATATACATATACAAATACATATATATATACATATACTTGCAAGTCACTCTTAAAGTGACTCTGTGTGGGCATTTGTGGAGGAAAAAAAAAAGTAAACTAACATGTTTAACATTTAAATTAACTAACAACACTGTATGTTTTAGTCACTGTGGTCTGCATTTCACTGGGCATCAAATGTGCAAGAGCCGTGTAGGAAGGATTTCCGGAAAAATATCTCTCTCTCAGCTAGCATTTGCCACCTCATTGCTGCAATGCCTCTCACCACGCCTTGCACAGGTAGAGAATCCTGACCATCCTGCACAACACCAGCTTCAACCTGACCCAGTGAGGCGAAGAGAAGAAAATCAGAAGTGAATGCATTTAGGAAGTCTGGGTATTTTCAGACGGTTACATTAAGGAAAATGAAATGGTTTCAAAGGATATTTTGAAGCTTGTTTTCATTGAAAATAAAACCCTCTGTTATTTTTTAATGGGCAGTGGTAGTGTGGTAGACATAACCGGTCAATAACTGCAGTGCAAAACTGTCTTTGTAAATGCTATTACTCATTTAAATCACCATTAAAAAATAGCATTATAAGAACACGTTCTACTTCTGGAAATATTAATGAGGAAGGAACTTAAAGTGCAGTTAACTGTCTGCTGGATTGTAGTCAGGGACCTGGTTCTCCTACCACAGGAATTGATCAAACTTTTGCCAGTATTTTCTGCAAGCTTTGCAATCCCTGCAAGAACGGTCTGTGCCCCACAGTCATCCGTGGCTTAGTTGGACAACCTAAAGAGGATCCAACTCACCTAATCCAATCCATCTTTAAGTCAGGGTTGCAGCCTAAGCTGGCTTTGTGAGCTTCTTTTTCAGTCAGTGGAAAGCAATAGTCTCATGAGGAAGGCAGTTCATCTTACTGTATTTAAGACAGGATGGCACATCCAGTGAAGATGTTTACCTGCTTCTGATTCTAGGATCTAGATGTTCCTACTGACTTCTAAGGGAAGAGATGAAGTAGGTAAGATGAGAACCTTCCCTTCATAACTTTGCAAAATGGAAGGAATCACAGGAACAAAGCAGCAGTACCCAGCTGGACAAGTCAGTACCTTCTGCCTTGCTCTGGTTTCTCCTCTCAGCCCTGGGGTAAGCCCAAAAACTGAGCCGCCAGTGGTGTTATTCCATGACCTCTGGGCTTTGTATCAGGGCAACTGTTTGGACAGTCCTTCTCTGAAATACAGTACCTTGCACAAGGAGCACCGAGAGGACATCTAAGTTACTGGTTCCCTTGCCTAAGTCAAAATAAAAATTATTATTTTGATCTTTAAAAAGTGTTGGTATCTTTTTCTTAGTGTACTGATTTTCTTAGAATTTGTATCTTACTTGTGAAAAGCCTTCAATGTCAAAAACGTGAATGCTGAGTTCTCATCTTCAACCGCCCCTAAGTTTTTTTCACTTATGGATTCCCCCCATGGGAGTAAATAGCTTTCTTATGTTCAGACTTCCCTAGACAACACCTGTCTGCATAACCTCCGAGATCACTACCTGGCCACAGTCATGACGGGATGCAAAAGCTGCTAGGGGGAGCATGAGAGAAATGAATACACACACATGGTTACACAATTGCTAAAGCTTTGTTTGATTTGCTGTAAAATGGGGGGAAAGTTAATTTCAGGAAGTTTAAATGAAATTCTATCTCAATAGAAAAAATCTGAAATGTTGCTCTGTAAACATGCAATTCTTTTTTCTTACGAGACCTTTTCTTGATGGTCTCAAAAATATAAAAACCTGACATGATTTTGTGAATGTAAATAGGCATTCTTCAGAATGAAAGGAAAGGGAAATATCTGAGCAGTCTTCCTCCAGGTCTAGCATATATCCTAGTTTTTTGTCTGAATTTCTGGTTCAGATTGAACGTATGAGCAAACCCACTCCAATCAAAAAGGCCATATCCTACAGAACCATCTATAGAATTATTCTATAGTTGACCTCAGTCAAATGCCAACGTGGCACAGCAGGGACACAGAAACACCTAGGACTTGATATCCACATTTACAGCAGAGGAGATTTATGTTCATGACCTGAGATATGTCAGAAAAGAGATCTTGAACAAGCCCCAAGGAGTCATGTCTCTTTACAGTGTATTGATTGCATATATACTCTATCTGATCTCAGAACTGAATGTATAGATCTGCCTCACAATTCACATCCTTTGCCTGCTCATAAACATGTCCAGAACCTATCCATGTTTTCATTATGCATATATTACAAATGACTGGGCAAATTCAATATAACTGTTGTTTATACATAAAATTTATAGCTAAATTGGAAAAATTTTTTATTCACCATAAAACTTTCCCTCCCTATACTTAAATGGTGAGTGATTTTCATTATTCTGATCTATAGCCAATTCTTAATTACTTTGACAACTCTTTGCTATCAACATATTACACTATTGTGTCAGTATTTCATTTGTTTTAAATCTTTACCTTGCTGGGCTCCAGAAACATGAACACTTCTGCATGTTTGATTGTGCAGTGTTGAGCAGAGCAGAATAGGAGGAGGGGAACAATGCCAGTTTTCTGCTCTATTTTAGAAAGAACTGGTGTCCTTTCATCCCCTCCTCCTGCTGACTGGTGAGAAATAACGATGACCCTCTTTAAATAGATTGGAAAGTTGATTGCATTGCATTAAATATACCTTTCCTAACCCAGTTGCAGTTGTACCTGCAGCTAAATACTTGAACCATCTGTCCTGCACTGACTAAGAAAATAAAGACATGAAAAGACACGTTGGCAAAATCAGCAGCTGCTCTTGTTGGGGCCGCTTGTTTGCAGTTGCTGACTTTCTGGAAAGATATGCAAATCCTGCTGTTTTCACTAGTGCTAACACCATTCAGGAATGTACCAGACACAATTCTAGCTATTAAAGTATTTTCCCATTTATTAGATCTAGAGTGTTGAGCATCTGGTCCAGAAGTCTGAAATATGAGGGTATGAGCTGCTAAACGTTATCTTCACAGCATTCCATACAGTAGTAGCTGTGCTCTCGGCAAACCATTTAAACAGCGGATTTCCACTCTGTTACCTGGAATGTTTGTTATACACAACTCACCTGGAAGTATTGTCCTCAGAATATGGTATTTGCAGGGAGGATGTCATAAACAACAGCAAATAGAAAAAGTCGCTTGAGAAATTGCTTCCAAGTTCATAACTCTGACTTACCAAAAAACCCCTATCTCCTTTAGGAGAGATGCTTGAAACATTTCCTCGAGGGAGATTTTGGAATAACAACTCAAAATCATAATAGCTACATGTTGTTCTGGTGTTTGAAGAACATGAATATTTTTTCTGTAGATCTGCTATCTTACCTGACTGTTATCCATACCAGTGAGTCAACCCAAGTTTCTGTTGAAGTCATACACAAAAGTTATCCTTGGAGTCACACAATGCTGGTAAGCTGGAGTGAAAAAAATCCTCAGCAGGTTCTGGGAAGAGAGAGGATTTGATTCCTAATGTTCACAAAACAGAAAAAAGAATATATAGAGAGATAAGCAGTGACCCTATTTCACCTGCATAGAAAGGAGACTGTCTGTGAAAATGAATTCCACAGTCAGCAACAGTCACTTGGAAGCTCTCAGGTTTTGGGACTTTATTGAAAGAGATATTGCAAGTAAAACATTTTACATCAGACTGAACAGGCCAGCTAAGTCTGAATTACTGTTTAAAGCTGAACACTCTAAGGGTGCCATGCATTAAGTTCCTGACTTAGACCCTTTACAATAAATTGCCAGATAAGCAGTTCAAACAGTGCTGCCAGGCTCACAGCCATCTTTAAAACAGCTTCAGAAATGGTTATTACAAATATGACGGTTTGAGGATAAACTGAAACTTCTGAAGAACCAAGGTATTACATATCCTAGGCCTTTTGACTCTGGCATGAGAAAGTTCACACAATTACAGAATGGCTGAGGTGGGAAGGGATCTCTGGAGATGATCTGGTCCAAATCACCTGCTCAAGCAGGACCATCTGTAGCCAGTTGCTGAGGATCATGTCCAAATAGCCTTCAAGTTTCCCCAGAGATGGGGACTTCACAACCTCTCTGGGCAGTCTGTGCCAGTGCTTTGTCATCCTCACACTGAAGAAGTGAGTCCTGATGTTCAGAGAGAACCTCCCATGTTTCTCCCTCTGGTCCTGGCACTAGGCACCACTGAAAAGAGGCTGGCTCTGTCCTCTTTGCTTTCTGTCTTCAGGTATTTATATACATTGATGAGATCCCCTGAGTCTTCTCTTCTCCAGACTGGACAGTTCCAGCTGTCTGAGTCTTTCTTTCACCTTAGCTGTCCTTTGCTGGACCCTCTCCAGTATGTCCATGCTTCACTTGTGCTGAGAAAGGCCTTGGTAACAGCAGGGCAGCAGCCCTCTGTGATAGGCAGGAACCTCAGCATCTCCCTCAGCATCTTGGTGGCACTGGCTGTCTGACTGCAATACTAGGAGAAATCCTAGATTTGGTTCCTCACTAGGAGAGGACTTCCTTCTTCAGCTCATTGCAGATTGGCTCCAGTCCAAAGCAAACATCTCTTGCACCTGAGTTCTGTTTCCAAGCTGTCCTCTGCTGCTGCAGTGATGCAAACTGGCCTTTTGTAGCCAAAGATTTGAATTATGCTATATACTCCAAAAGTGAGACACAAATCAGAAATTCGTCTTCATTCATCCAGACTGACATGTTCTGCGGCATGCAATGGCAAATACTTTCCATAGAATATTTTCTCATGAAGTTTAAAAAAACCCCAGCAAATGCAGGGCAATTTGGTTATGAGCTATAATGGGTGCCACTGCATCAGGAATAGCTTCGGTGTGGGTTGTGCATGTTAAATGTAATCACAGTCTTGAAAAAGGAGAGTACATTCAGCATTTGGCAGTCTAGGGCTAGAGGACAGGCAAGGGAATGGACAGGGACAAACTGACCTCAAGTGTAAATTAATAGCTTGGGCATTTTAATAATGTAGATTATGCTGTCTATTTTCCCAATTTTAATGCAAATCTGGAGATTTCATTTTATTCATAAAGACCCATCCCTTGAAAACCAGAAAATATGCAGCATTCTGACCATTTTTCTTCTTATGGAGGTACAAGATCTTTTCCATTTAAAGTTTAGTTGTTTGGTTTTTTGTTTGTTTTTAATAGAAGAATACCTTAGAAAATTCTCTTAAAAAGCAGAAGACAGGGGAAGGAAAAAAACCCCTCAGTTTGTAATTGTCACTGTGCTGATTTTGTGGCACTTTTAAGTTAGACTTCCCAGCAGCTGCCTTAGATCCAGCAGCATTAATTTGTGGTTATTTGCAACACGCGCTTGCATTCACGCGGAGGAAGAGCATTCTCCCTTACCGAAACCCTGGACTGGCGAGGCTGAGGAAAATCAGTGCCTCGGCTGAGGAGGGACCAGCGCTGGGGACTTCCAGCCGCGGGGAGATGGGGAAGCACTCGCAGGGCTGCGCCCACGCAGCGCTGCGGCACGGGGGCCACAGAGCTGCGGCTGCTGCTCTCCGCACTCTGCTGCTGCCACAGCGCTCTCTCCAGCCCGGCCGGCCGCGGCTGGCGCTCGGCAGCTGCTCCCGCTCAGCCATCCCGCTTTTCCGCAGGAGCAAGGAGTGACGGCGCTCTCGAACGGCAACCAAAAAAAGCCGTTTCCGTATTTGTCCAGAAGAGGGCAATATCACGTCACCTAAACCACCCAGAGGTCGGGCTGACTCCGCAGAGAGCAGAAATCCTTGCGATGGAATCGAGCGAGCAGGGAACCAGGGAATCACAGAATCACAGAACCCTGAGACGGTCTGCGTTGGAAGGCACCTCTAAAGACCATCTAGTCCAACCCCCCTGCGGGGGCGTTCTCAACTCCATCAGATTGTTGAGGGCCCTGTCCAACCTGACCTCGTGTGTTTCCAGGGATGGAGCACTACAGCATCTCTCGGACAACCTGTTCCAGTGTTTCACCATCCTTCTTGTAAACAATTTCTTCCTTCTATCTAGTAAAAATCTACCCTTTTTCGGTTTAAAACTTTTACCCTTTGTTGTATTCCAACAGGCCCTGCTAAAATGTCTGTACTCGTCTTTCTCATAGGATCCCTTTCGGTATGGAAAAATTGCACTGAGTTCTCCCTGGAGTCTTCTCTTCTCCAGGCTGAACAACCCAAACTCTCTCAGCT
The DNA here is from genome assembly GCA_013400975.1 of Atrichornis clamosus. Lineage (NCBI taxonomy): Eukaryota > Metazoa > Chordata > Aves > Passeriformes > Menuridae > Atrichornis > Atrichornis clamosus. The sequence continues at coordinate 33,644 of WBMZ01005113.1, forward strand.
GTCTTCATATTAGAGGTGGTCCATAACATTTTATATCAATATAATACAGCTTTTCTATTCCTTTTTTTAGATCTATTGTGTTTCACTGCTTTATACAGTTCAGGAGCAGGTCTCATTAGACCCCTACTCACCGTAAGACCCCGCAGCCTCCCAACTCCAAGCCTGCTGAACCTGCCACCTGAGGGTCTGAAGTTCACTGATTTATCCTCAGAGAGCAGAGATTAATGTAAAGCATACATGCAAATATAGCTGAAGAAAGGCAGAAACGAGCAAATAACTTTATTTCAGGTTTTTGACATTTCAGAAAAGGGAGAACAGCGGTCTGTGTGGAGGAATTCAGCTCTCACACTGCTGTACTGGCAGTGCAGACCTACCTATGTGTGAGAGGCAGTGACTGTGTGTACACAACCCGCTCAGCATCCCCTCCATCCCCCACTTCTGTTTTTGCCTCTTTGGCTTTCTGCCCTCTGTTTCCAACCAGTCTCTCCTACTGGTCTTCCTGTCACAGGCTTGTGCACACTCTGGGTGCCTCAGTGTTCCCCTCTGCATCCCACTTAAGCACTTTCAGCAGTGTCGCTTCCTGCTTCACCACTTTCCCTGTGAACTTTAAGCCTGTGGACACAGGGGATTTTATTGCTCTGTGCTTCTTCTGCTTCCCTGCTTCAAAGTTTTGGGGAAAATAACTCCCTCACCAACCCTGAGGAACAGGCTCTGAGCCATAAAGACACTGTGGGGGGCATCTTCTTAAAGGTTTTGCTCAAACCCTCTGGGTGGTATCAATGCACCATCTTGTGAGAACTTTTGGCAGCTCAGAAAATCTCCATTCACTGAATTAAGAAAGTGAGTAAAGTAATTTCTATTCGTGTTCTCAGTGCTTTTCCAGTTCAATGAGGGCCAAGGGGAGGTTTCCACTGTGGAGCCAGGGATCAGGAAGGCAGACAAATGGCACAGAGGAGCACACACCCACAGAGGACCACAACACTCAAGTGTTCCTTTGGAAGCACCTCATATTCAAACAACTTTTCCCAAATCTGGACAAGTTTCCTGGCAAACTGTGCCGGGGTTTCGATCTAACACTCACTCACCACAGATACTCTTTATCAAGATTACCCCAGGGCAGTGCAGACAGACAGCATCCTCCAAAGAATGTACTGGTTTCCATCTTTGGTTTAATATTTGTTCATATCCAAAAGTCAAACCTTGCACAATTTCCTACAGATATGTTGTTTGCTGACTAACTATAAGCAAAATACCATGGCTAGATTCTTCTAAAAGTTGTTTCATATGACCTTTAGTTGTTCTGAATAACAAGAAACCAGGTAGCCTACTCTGCAGAAATACTGTACACTATTAATAGTCATGGCTTGAGTGATTAGCACCTTGTGTGCCTCAAAAAGCTGACAAGAGTTTTATAAACACTAAATAATTATGTACATCAGCTCTACCGGCTAATATAACCAAGGAGAAAGAAGCCTCGGCTGACATACCCTGGAAATCCAGCTCTGGAGAGCACAGCAACTGCACATTGGTTCAAGACAGAGAAAAATTATTACACCCCTTAAAAATAAAAAGGGACTTCAGACAGTCCAAACACAGGTAGTTTGACCTAAATGCTTCTGTGAATAGCTCCTTGGTTTTTTATCTGCTGTAAAACCAAGAACCTATTCACTTTCATCCCATCAGACTGATCAAAGCCATTGTGGGATAGTGGCTTACACGGAGGAGAGCTGCCTATTTGTGTCACCAGCTGCCACAGCATCACAGCAAGCACATGGAGTCTAACTAGGATCAGCCTGGCTAATCCACGTGCTCTCACGAGGTCACAGCACGGGCTGCTGCCCAGAACCTGTGAGAGCAATGATGTCAGCGAACGTTTCCTTAACCATGGTACTTGTCGTAGAACAATGCTACAGAATTTAAACTGTCAGCAAAGTAAGGTCACACCATGACCAGTTGTCCCATTGTCCCTCCAGTATGCACCGGAATGACTTCATAGGTAGCAACAGGGTCGCTGCATTTATGCATTTGCAGCTGCATAAAGAAGGGCTCAGGCAATGTGGGCTAGTTATGGACCACACTAATACAAGTCATGGCATATCCCTGGCAAGGTCTGAGCTACCAGAAAACTCAAAGCTGTCTCAACAAAGCCTAGTCTTGCCACCTACAGGTAAGGAGGGGATGAAAGCTCTCAAGAGGAACTTGACAGCATTCTCATGACAGCACACCTGGAGCAGACAGCACTACAGGAGAGGTCTGTGGAAATGGTGCTGTCAGCAGCAACAGTGCTGTGTCCTGGGCTGGAGATAGTTATGGAAGGTTGAACAGTCTGCTGGTCATTCTGGCAGACCAGCCCACACATCTTATATATGTTTCATCATCTTCCATGTAGCAAGAACTGCAGTTTCCTGATTGTTACAAAGTCACATAAGAAGGTGCAGTCTGTTGGTGAGAAGAAAAACATGATCCCTAGGCAGAGCTACTAAGTTTTCCTCTTATTTATTTTATATTTCCGTCTATTTTAGGAGCAGGAGATGTAATACAACTGCAGTGTCTTTCCTACTGTCAGTCCTCTCACTTCTAGTGATGTCTGAACTTCTTGATCAATTGTCCTCGTAGAGTCAGAGATGTAAAGGCCTCAAAAAGTTTTACGTTGATGCAGTTTGCACAAGAATTGCAGTGTGGCTGGAGGAAAGAGCCCAAACAATCCTCCCACTGAGGAAAGGCAGCACCCAGCAGCTCCTGCCCAGGCAAAGACGCTGCTCTTTCTTGGCAAGAGTGAACTCAATGCAGGTGTGGGGGAGCTGGACAGGACTGGATGGGGAAGATTAGAAGACCCACATCACACCTCCACTGGAAAGCAAGCTGAGAGTTATTTATAAAACTTCTCTATCCTTAGATACACCATCCTGTTTGCCTTTGACGGATACAATTTACACGTTTTTATTGGATTCTTATATTTTGCTTTCCTTATCCTGACATCTAGCATCTGAAATCTGCTTAGATATGTTCTATCTCCTACTGCAATAAACCTCTATTAAATTAACTGAAATCATGAAAGTTAAATTTGCCTAAAATATCTCAACTCCATCTTTTTTATTACTTTGAAGCTGGTTTCTGCCTTTATATATATAATGAACTAACCAGCCATATTAACTCGGCCTTGTGTGATTCAGTGGTGCACTGAGTATTTTCAGGCCTTTGAAAGACTAAGCTAACATTTTGTACACAGTGCAAATGACTCTTTACCACTGCTGATTGCCCTTCTTCTGGTTGGAGAGACCTACCTTCTCCTATCTATATATTTAGAAGCAGAAAATCATTAGTTTTCCTCAAATAGTTCCATGATTTTGAGTCACCCAAACCAAACAACATAAAAAACAGTATCCTGACCACAGCTCATTGGAGTGCACCGGGCCTTGTCTGCACTTTATTGCCATGAAATGTGTGGCAATAGGGAGCTCATGTGACTCCGTCTTCTTACATCATGATTGCTCCATAGGACTGTGCAGTGTCCAATTGAGGGGTCTGTTAAAAGAGTAAATGATAATTTCTTTGCACCTGAGAGAGGGAAGGTGTCATTAGAATCTCCATCTGGGGTGTAGCTGAAAGCAAATTGGTTAACTGATAGCAAACAGACTATTATACTATAAAACATCCAGGACAAAAAAAATTAGGAAAAAAAATTAAAATTCAAGTAGTTTTCTGCAAAGATGAGGTAATATTGCAACTCGAGCAATTATAGGATTATATCTTCAAATCCAATTGGCCAAAATCAATGAAGGTTAAATCCTTGTGTTTTCACTTTTTTTTTTTTTAACATTTTTTGCATCTGTATCAATACAGACGTACAATTGCTGGTTTATCATGGCATAATAGCCATGACAGCTAATAAATTATTTCACAGACTGAAAAACATATATTTCTGAGAGGTGCTGGTGTAGTGGTTTGTGGGAGCCCGGCAAGCGCTAATTCTGATCACACGGAGCCGTTGGCCGATGTCTGCGGTCAGATAACTTGACCTTCCCTTCCCTCAGTCATCCTGGCTGGGAAGTGCCTTAAATGCATCGCCCCTGGAAAAGGACTGTGTGCGTTCATGCATTAATGTGTGTTTTGCTGCATATAGGATCTTGCACTTCTCCTTCCCCTTCAGTTTGTAGTTTCTGGTTACCTAAAGTGTTGTGCAGAATCCTGTGCAAGTCGTGTTTTACCTTTCCTGAACCTTTTATATCCTTGAAGTTTAAGAAATTAGATAGCATTAGCTTTCCTCACTTGGATTTCTAAAGACATTTCAGGCTTGTCTTTTATCTAAATCATTTTATGGCCCATTAATTGAATAGATAGTGTTTCTCAGCGAAGTCTGAAGGGCCATTTAGCATTTTCTGCATGACACAGTATATTTTCAGCCAGGGATGAATTTTTTTTTGCAGCTTTAACACCAACAAGTGAGCCAGCCTTTGATATCTACTGTTCTTGAGACATGTAAATCTTTGTGCTGAAATTTAAGCAGAAGAAATAGGATTTTGATTAAAATGGCATGTAATCTAATGCCATCATTGAAAATTCTGAAAAGGCAAGGGAGACATGAACTGCTGTTTTTAATAAGACAGAATAAAATCCCCCAAAGGTCTAGCCATTAGTTCTCATGAAATTCAGAGAAAGCTTTAATATGCTAGGTAGTAAAATAGGTGTTTTCAAGGAAAAATCCAGTTATACTACACATTTCAACTAAAAGTCAGTTTTGTAAGCCAGTTTAATCTCTGCTGAAGACCTTTGTTAATCATCCAGTTCAAAGTGCTGTTCAAGGAATCACTGCCTTTAGTGGTCTGGTGGCACAAGGAACCCTCTTACCCTGCGGTGCAGTCATAGAAAGTCAAAGAGATAAGAAAATTTCTTACCGTTACTGATAGTATTCTGAACATTGGGCAGTATCCAAAACAGTCAACCTAAGTGATGTTGAATCCACTGAGCCATTATGTTGTACCACATACCAAGGAGAGAGGAATGTGCATCCTTCTTGGGGTTCTTCTGCCACTGCCAACTGGGACCAAGTCCTGTAAGGCCTTGGAAACGTGCTAAGCTGCACACACCTTTTCCAGACAGACATGGACTGGAAGATAAAATCCTATTGATTGACTAGTTGGATATTTTATGTTTGGAGTCTCTAAGTCTTCTTGGCCTTTGGGAAAATAGGAGGAAATCTAGACTTAGGGGTTCAAAAAGGTCTGCAAGCCTAGCATCAGACCTTTGGCTAATCACAGAATCAAAGTTTGGTTTGGAAGGGACCTTAAAGATCGTCTGGTTCCAATCCCCCACCATGGACAGGGACACCTTCCACTAGACAAGGTTCATTAAATAATTATCCTTTCTAAAGTTCATGAGAATAATTACATTCCATAGTATTGCTTCTGTGAACAATCTTTGCACCTGAGTTGGCATAATTTGTGATGAGCCTTTAATTTCTTAATTATTTAGTTGCTACTTGTGTGGAGGATATTTTTTGGTGAGGTTGAACTGTGGAGGGAGAAAGAGAGTTGATTATTCATATAAATATATATTCATGTATATATATATATAAATATAAATAGCTGAAACTAATAGTTAAAGTCTACTTTAAATCTTTAGTGGCCACATTCGACAGCTACAACCTAGGAATATGGCAGATTATAGTCCATTATATAATTTTAAGCCAAGATGATTTCAGGATGTGTTTTGAAAGACTGTACGCTCTCTTGGTGAATAGCAAGTAACTGCACTTCACTTCTAGAATTAGTCCCTACTGCTGCCATTCAGGTGGAAGAGATAATAGCTGTGTACTCACCTGTTACTCCTCCTTATGGTACAGTTGCTCCAGGGACCACTTATGAATTCACACTGAGTGTTTATTAAGCAGATCACTTAGAGCTTGCAACTTCTCTTTCAGTTCCTGCCTTATCACAAAGAAGCAACAGGGCAAAACAGGGAAGAAACATCGTAACACATAATGTTATTTTCTCTTTCATGACTGCAGGTGCTATCATAGGGCTTAGATTCCCTGTGAAATGAGGACAGTAGATCACTAAGTTGTGCCAAGAGGTGTCAGATGTGCCAGAAGAAAATTCCATAGACTTATGATTTTGTGGAGAGAATGAGGGCACTCAGAAGAACTAATCTGCTTTTAAAGTCATCTCTGATCTTCAAATTAATGCAGGCCCTGAAATTATTTTTAAAAGGGTGTCTCCTGCACATCTATCTTTGATGAGCACTGACACAAAGGGAGAACATTTGCCCCTCGAAGGACCATTTGCCCCACATAGTGAAAAATCCTTAGTACAGTAAAAACACCCAGAAGTCTTGTGTGAATAAGGGCCTTGTGTAGTACCTTTTCCTCTGAAAATATTACTTACCTCCCAAAGGACAGGAAAGTCTCACATTTTTGAAATACAAGTAATATAACTGCATGGTTAAGTTGGAAGCTGTGTAGGCCACTCTCAAACCATGGGCCCACCAAAACAGCTGTCTCCCCATCAATTCTCACTCCAACGATAAAAGACATCAAGTTACAAGTGATAGAAGGGCAATTTGGGTTATTGTAGCCAACAACTGCCAGAGCATGATGTGGGGGAGATTCCCCATGAGTGAATGCTTCTCATTCCTTATAAATGAATGGCACCTGATTTCATGTAGGATTTAATGCCCAGGTGAAAAAGGAACTCCAAATCCAACACAAAGTAAGTTAGTGTCTATGCTGGTCCTTTTAGAAATGCGATTCCAGCAATAACATCATTGAAAGAACTGAAGGACTGAATATGTCTTAGCTTTGTAAAGCTATCAAATGGTGCATTTTTTATGTTTTTAACAAAAAACTTCATGCACGGTATAGTTTAATATAATATAAGAAGAAGAAATGATAACAAAGGTACCAGGCAGACGACACAAGGAGCTGCCTGTGTGAGTAGGCATGACTTTGTGAGCAAGGGCTGTGGCCTAGTACCCTGGGGTATTAGATACTCCCTGGGGGGAATATATAAAGTCAAAGGAAGGACTAATGGGAGAAGGAGGGTAAAAAAGAGCATTCATGGACTTCTACACCCATTTTACAAGCAGTAGAAGATGTGATGCAACTTCTGTTACTCATAGTGCATGATTTTGGGTAAAAGTAAGATTCAGGCAATAGAAGGAATCACAAAAGCAGCCAAAGCAGGGATCACTAAGCATCCAGAGACATGGATGTGCATATTTTCCACTGTATGCATATTTTTACCTCCTTCTGCTCAGTTGCTGTTTGTCTCTCTTTCTTTCACTGCCTCATTTCCTCTCCCTCTGCTTTGCTCCCCCCAAGCCGCTGTGCCTAACACTGTTTGCTGCTGGCAGTGGGTAACTGTGCTGTCTCATGATTTCCTTTTTCTCCCCGTGCACTTATCTCTTCCATTTGCATTGAAAGGTCTCTGGGACAAGGAACACTCAAGCACTGTGTTTTCCCAATACCTTTAGGCCAACTCTGGTTTCTGTACTGATTTATAAGGTGCTAATCTACTCACTATAAGAAGCCACAGAGTATCTTAACCGATAGCACTTTTAAAATAGATTATAGACACTCACTTCTGAGTTTGTGACCAAAATAACACAGTATATCTGCTCTTGGGACAGTCATCAGAATGCTTGCAATATGTACCTTTTAAATGCCAAAATAAAACAGGCTCTTTTCTCATAATTTCTTACTTACATATATATCTTCATGGAATCCAATTTTTTTTTTTTTTTGCAATGAGCAGAGAGGACTGAAGTCCTTTAAGGGAAATATTTCTACTGTTAAATGAAATTCTTCTGTGTTTTTGATCAGACGCATTAGCAACGTGTCCATGTGCACTTTTTCAAAAATCAAATAGGTAGATGATTTTTTGGTAATGGGGTAAAGTCTTGCAACGCTATGTTAAATATTTTTATTTATATGTGGGAAAAAAAGCTATGAGACAAGTCAGAATCAACCTTATGAGAACTTGGAGGGTCCTGGTCTCAGTGGAAACAGGAATATCCTACTCTAAGTAGGTAGAATTAAATTAGGGATGAGCAGTAGACGAATTAGATGAGAGAGGCACAATCTAAGTGATTAGAGAAGCAAACCCATTCCATTAAGAATATGAAACTAAATAATATGGGCTCAAGTACACTTTCCTTTCTAAGGATAAGTCTGTGTTTCAATCAGAATTGTGTCTTCAGCAGCATGCATAGACCCTTACCTTTAAACTAGCAGTGCAGATGTTGATATCCATGGAGTCCAGCAGGAGCCACCACACACCCAGGACAACCCTGAGTTCACTATTTGCTGATTACTCCAGTGGTCTAAGCTAACACAACATTGAGTTCTCATTCTTTTGTGACAGCAATAGTCTAAAGTAAGGCAGCTGTCTACAGCTAAGAGATTTGACAAACCGTGGTGTTGTCCTAGAGGCTCTTCAGGTTCTTGCACACTGGAACTTCTGCCCCTGAAGGCAGAGGGATGATGGAGAGAGAAGGATGGATGGATGGGGAGAGCAGTTGCACAATTTTTATGGAACTGTGAATGCAATTATACTGCCATTTTCTCTGGGGGGCAAAAAGGTCTGGAGAAGCTTTTGATTCTCACTTTTTCATCCCTCTTGACTTCACTGAATTTGCTTCCAGTGCTGCAGGTTAGAGCCCACTATAGTGTGCTCATGCAACTCTATGGCGCAATGCTGAGAGCAAAATCACCATGGGGAGGAATTCCAAAATCACACAAAAAGGGAGCTTCCCAAACCGGCTTTGACAGAAGGCAGAGTACCTATACAGAGAAAGCAGAGTATGTGTAACCTGTGTCTAAATTCTACCAGAATTGTTCCATTCATATGAGTGGGATTTAAAATCAGCTTTACACTTATCGTGGGAGCCAGGGTAGGAAATCTTGATCCCTAAATCGGATCACTGCTGTAGATGAACTTGAAGCTCCTGTAGTCTTATTTGTATACATCTTAACCAAGTTCTTAAGCTCAGGCTTGCCTGTCTTATTTTCCCCAAAATGAGAATGGTAATGCAAACATTTACCAGGGAACAGTGTAACAGGAAAAATCAATTAAGACTTTGTGAAGTGCAGTATTCTACCCCAGGATTTTGCATGTTTGGATTCATCAGAAGAATTTTAAATAAACAGGATCTCTGTATACACTCACCCCTCCTCTATATTTAAAAGATGGTCCTGTTATTTATAATTTTATTTGTGTATTATTGTTCCTCCATATCTTTCAGCTCTTAGAAGCACTAGATTGCAAAAGCATGTGTGATCAAAAATTTGTCTCACTGATATTTATATAAGAATATTTGGTATAGCTGGGCCATACACAAGCTTTATGACGAAATCATTTGTATCCTTATTCGAATTTCCATATTTACTTAACAAAAGGTTTCACTGGGGCTTTTCAGTCCGTATTTACATAGATCCATCAAAGATGGCATAGTTAGGCGCAGGATGTAGTTGCAAATAGACAATAGCACAGCAGGGTTAAGGTATTGGGCTGCAGCTAAAGTGTTTTGTTAGGAAGATCTGATAAGTGCTTAGACTTTTTGCTAAAATAAAGACCCTAACAACAGTGCCAATTCAACAGGGTAATCACACTTAATGCAGACTGTTTGGAGCAATTAGAGGTGATTGGCAGTGTCTTAAAGCCCTTAAACAGAAACAACATATAAAAAGAACTGACCTCAACTGGATTTCAGCTTCATTGCCAGTTTCAGTCTAATGCATTATATCTATGGTTAATGCACAAAAGATTGAAGAATTTTTTATTCGTCCTGTGACTGTAAAGTATCAGCACTAAGTCTTCCTGTGCCTTGGAAATATCAAAACGCTCCACGTGATATGCAGCCCTATCAGCAGACAGTGTAAATAAAGAGTTTGTACTTGCCGAGGGATAAATCTCTCTTCCCTGATGTCCATGAGATGTTTATCAATGAATGGATCAGGAATGCCGTGGGGAAGGCAGGGAGACAGTGATAGATGATCCAAAGGTAGAATGGACTGCAAAGTGTGTTTTTAATGCAAAATCAAAGTTTGCAAAGACTCATTTACAAACAACTGTGTATTTGAGCTTATAAATAACACACAGATATTTAATCCACAGTGGGTGCAATACTCTGGTTTAAATCTAGGCAGACATAGTGAAGTCACTGAAATGAGGCTGACTTTCCATTTCCCAATGATTTAGCTCGTAGCTCTAAATTGAACTAGCTAATGTAAGGAATCACCAAGGCACCTTAGGAGCCTTGGCAGGATATATTTCTGTGATAGTGTCTTTAGGACAAAATTTGCTAAGGCATGGCACCCACTGACATTGCCAAATATTGAGAACTAGGCTGGCCTTGGTAGAAGAGCTGCTTGAAATTATAAAAAGTCATACTGATCCAGAGAGACTATGGCCAGAAAGACAAACATCTACCTGGAACAGTTTAAATTACGTCAGTCCAGGTCAGAATTGCCATGCTTTCAGATGAAGTACACGGCTAGAGTAGTCCTGTGCTCCTATGTTGTTGCAGTGCAGTAGCTGGGTAGCTTAAAAATTAAAACTTTCGTTTAGGAGCCAGTAGCTTCTAAAACATGCTGTCCTGATCACTTTTGAGTCTCTAATGCTACCCATATTTTTTACACTTTTTAAATATTTATATTATTTATAGTTATACAATAGTTGTGAGCATAAGATGTTTTGCCTTGGTCTAAGATAATTTGGTCTCAGAATATCTGTATTATTTTAGTGCCACCATTGTAACAATATATCTGTAACTAGGGGAGTTGGAGTGCCTGTGAAATGATGTACTGAGAGAACAACCATTCTGTCACGACAGTCACCTCAGCCGGTACTTTTTGGTCTCTAAGGGGAGGGGACAATGCTGAAATCAACAGCTGAGCACACTGCTTTAGCAGCAGAATTTATGCAATACGATTTGTGTATTTTCACACGTGTAAAAATAATGACTCAAGGGAACAATAATCCTCTACCAGTTTAAATGTGCAGAGAGGTGAGTATGCACCAAGATCAAATCTACAGAAAATGAAGATTTGCTCACGTACTTTGCATTATGACAGACAGCAAAGAAAGTTGCTGGTTTAGCTTTCTTAATCAAAGCCCTAGGTTTAATCAGTAGTCATAGTAATCCCATCTACACAAGGCTGGGATTTGCCTCGGTTTAGCCACCCAACAGATAAGCTTTTTTAGTCTGACCCACTCACCCACTCAGCCAGAGGAGAGAGAATAGGCATCTTCACAGAGATATTCCTCTCACCCCAAGAAGGTATGTAAACCAGCTGGGACAAGAGGATGTCCACAGCGACTACCTACAAGAAGGACATACACGATTAACTCATTGCAGGCACTTAGCTTTCACTGATTAAAGTTGAGATGAATGTTTGCACAAGGTGTCTAGCACAGTCAGATACAGAGACAGATCCCTCATCCTGCAGCTATAGATAATAAAAAGCCTTTTCTGTGCTTCCAGATCCAGTAGGCCCAGAGTTTTCTCTTGCAGTTATACACAAACCTACCTGCACACATGTGTAACTCCTGAACCGTTTGCTTGCTTCATTTTGTTTCTTACTGGTTGTAAGCCAGATGTCTGAAAAGTCTGTTTACGTACACATTCCACCAATAACAGAACAGATAATAAACATTTCATATGGTTTCTACATTAGGATAAAAAATGTTCTGTTGTTTTATTACATAAGAGACAAAAAAAAAAGTAAAAAGGTAAATTAAAATAATCTCCCAAGGGCAAGCACTCAAAAACAGAGAAACACCATAATTTTGGTTGCTTTGTTAGTAGCATAATTTTGGAGTTTTTTGATATAGAAGCCACTTCAAGTTTTGTTTCCATTTTTAATATATTAACTGGAGGCAGAGGTTTATGGCTATTTAGAATGTTAGTTAATTAAAACAACGTTAAACTACCATCCTTTTCCCTGCCTTTCCCAAACAGCCAGAGGATAATGGGTTTTATTAACTTTCATAATGTCAGTGTTGATTGCATCCAAATATTGGCTCCATTATTTTTCAGTCCCCAAAGAACCACCTGGAGAAGAAAATGGGTCAAGGATTAATTGATTGGTGCAAGGTTCTCTCCTTCCAGCCACAGTTTTGCTGCTGTGCCGTTTGCATGTGCAGGAGAAGAGAGTCAAGGTGTTTTGAGGCTGGGTTATTTCTGCACAGCACCTCTCGCCCTCCTTTTTCCTGGCTTCTCCTGTTGGTGTTGTATGGTCAGTGAGGTTACTGCAACCTTTCAGCAGCTGCCAAATACCTTCACAAAAAGCACCAGTCTCAGCTGGCAACTGTTGAGGAATTTTCTAACAAAACTTTTGGATTTCTTGCTTTGCTTTGTTTTCTAACCTCATGCTAATTTGTGGAGTTGGAGTCATTATCTGGGAATGTACCCCCCCTCCAGGAAATTCTCACCAGGAAAGGACTCTCCAGCACAGAGATTTGGAAAGACAGCTCCAGCCCAGACTAAGGAATGGATCAGTGATTAGGACACTTGACTGGGATGTTGAAGACCTATTCTTCCTCTGTCCCAGCTTTGTACTAGCCTCGGGCTGCTGCAAGAGGAAGAGAATTTTCCTCAATATCCCCCAAGGGCTTTCCACTTTGAATAAATAAACCATTGCTTGCTGGGTGATAAAAACTGTTGTTTCTTAATATAAATAAATTTGTCAAACATCTGGTTGCTATTCATATAGCTCCTGCACAGACTTTTTCACAAATTCCCTCTCATCTGCAACATCAGGGACATTTGCCTGGCTCCATGTTCATGGATTCATACTAAGCCCACAAAAAGGGAAGAAAACCCTCCATTTTTTCTCCCTAAATTGTCTCTTTGTGGGGGATCCAAGAATCACCAGCAGCAGCACAAAAAAGCAGAGCACAACCGGGTATGAAAGAACAAAACCGGGGGTTTTGGTAGCAAGTAGCCCTTAGTTCATGTGCATTAAATGATATGTCACATCCTCACATCTCTCTTGACCCTGTTTTGCCTCTTTTTTTAAGGAGAAGGAAATTAGATTACAATTTCTTTTATTCTTTTATAAAGACGTGGTTCCACCTCACTGGGAAGAAACATTGTTTACCAGTTTTCCATACTAGAGATTTTGTGGGATTTTATCCAGCCTTTATTACAGATATCCCTGAACTGCAAAGCAAAGTGACAAATCCCCATGAAGATCACATTGATTTGGTGTCAGAAATATTTTCTAACTTGTAAAGAGCAAGTAACACTGAAAAGTCTTAAAACACCACAAATTTAGAAGAAGCAGGTAAAAGCAATTGATTCCACTGTGCATTTCTGTCCAATGTGGGTGAATTTTCAGGAATTTGCCTCACTGGGCCCAACCATCTCTGTTGTTTACATGTTAACTCGCCCTCTGAATCTACGCTATGAGCCAGCCAGCTCTGCAGCCAAAATATGTAGGTTCAAGGATGGTTTGTCTCATCTTTCTGAAATTAAGGAGAAATGGAGTATTTCCTACCCCTTAAACTACCCATAATGTGGACTTTAGCTCATGTTCAAAGGAAATTTGAGATGTAAAATACACCATCATATAAAAAATAAGCAGTGAAATGTGTGGATATAAATATATATATTTATACATATATATTTAAATGATGCACAAAATCCTTCAGCATAAATTAAATATGGGAAACACTAGGAAATACAGCACTTTGCACTGTGTTCCAACAAAATTAAAACCTCAGCTTCTGCAAACTCTGGTTTTGAAGAAAGATGTCTTGTCGTGGTTCATCTTCCCAAGGTACTACGAACTGAACAACACAGCTATAAGGTTCCTGAGGTATCGTAAATGCAGCCTTTTAGGAACTCCTTTCTAAATATCATTTTTATCATTACCACAAAAATCTTCAGCTTAACGTTGGCAATGTGAATGGAATGTACTCCGTGTCAGCTTTGAAATCTAGTTTATTGGGTTCATCCATCTGATAAAATAAATCTGCAGTAGCAAAATGTGACCCAGTAATGATTGGCACAAGTGTTCATGGTTCCACATCACTGAAAGGTAAGTGATGTGACCAAATAAGATCTCTCCCTCTTCTTCACTCATTCCAATTCCTGCTCAGAGTTATGCTGCTCCCTTAGCTGATCTAATGTGTCTTCTCATGGGCACATCGCCTGCATGACACTGGAAACCTGACCTGATTTTTTAAACACTTAGCTAATTAAAAATTGCTTTAAAAACTAATCAAAAACCACCCATAAGCCAGCAACAGAAACACTGTAGAAGGAAAGACATAGGGGTTTCATGCAGTCAGCATAATAAACTTTGTGCTTGCCTAGCCTTGAGAGGCTCAGCAAAACTTCCACTTAATATAACAAGCCAACCTCTCTTAAAAATAGGAGATATTGCTGGATATTTACACTCAAAGCCATCTGCAACATGGAAAGCTACATATATCTTAGACCAAGCAAATCCTCCAGAGTGGCCTTGTTTTGTTAAAATGGATAGAGAAGCAGGTTAAAGGGTCTGAAGATAAATAATAAATGAGTGACGACTTAAGTCTACAATTAGGCCAACATTAATAAACATCAATTCCAAAGGTTAAAGGATTTATCTTTAGAAGTAACCACGACATAATAATTGTCCTACTACACCTTAATGGATAAACTCACTTGTATTACAGTTGATTACAAAATAGGAAAAAGTTATGCATAGGAAAAGTTTAAGTAAAACTCAGTGTTTAGCCTAACCTTTCTTAAAGTCTGGCAGTGGGGTTTTTGTTTGCCTCCTTCACCGTGTGCTCTTCCTGTGCACCCAGAGAATGTTACAAGCAATTACAAGACACATCTGCAAACACTTTTTCTCCCTTTCTTTTACCCCTGCACTCCCTCAGCAACAGACCTACAGCCATTCCCATAGGGGAAAATATATCGTCCATCCTCCTGTCACACAATACTAAGCTTCAAGAAGGCATCTTTCAGGCATAACTAGCTTTGCCCTGAAAACTATTGGCACCCCATTCTCAACCCAGAGGGGCTCTCCCTTCTGTGGCAATTTAAAAGTTGCTGACTACAGGAACTATAGCAAATACTAAATGTTCCAGCTAGACTGCTAAGTCTTCTCAATCCAGTTGAATCAACCTGTAGAAAATAACATTTTCAAAGCAAAAATGGTAGTTAACTGAGATCTTTGTTTGTTTGTTTGTTGGCTTGTTTCCCTTCCTCTCTTCTATTCTTACTGTTTATTTGATCAAACTGTACTGAATAGCAAAACATCCCACTGATGATAAGTCTGGATCCTGCTGAGCATATTAGGTTATCTGCCCCTTGATCCCATCTTTTACAAAATTGAGTGCTGTGACAAATCACTGAATTTCAAACTGTTTTAAGTTTCTCAGCTCTAAGTGACTTACTGTTAACCTTTGTTAAAAACCACAATTCTTCGAGACAAGGTAATAACAATGTGCAAATTTATTACATGATATCAACATACAACAATTAATGACTGGTAAGAAACAGAACTTTAACACATGATAACAACGATAAAGATGTAAATCCCATAATAAGTCAGGACTGACTTAATGCCTTGTCCAGCCTACAGCAGTGGAAGTTTAATTTCTAATGCATTAGAGCACTTCAGCCAAGTGCAGGTTTTCATTATGCTGACTCTAGAAAAGCCAATTCCATGGTCCTGCCACAACTCTGGTTTATCATAAGTCAGTGGAGTTATCCTTCAAACCTGCACTCTGAGTCTAGGAGGTATGAACCCATTCATTTAACATAAAGCTTTGGAGTTGAGAAGAATGGCTCATAAGGTACAACACTGCATCATTTACATGGTTATGTAGGAGCACAAGTACCTTGTTTTACTGATGAAGAATAGCACTGCTTAAGCAACAGTTCTTTTACCTATCAGCCAGGAAGAGAGTTGCTCTCTAGTCACGAAGGTGTCTTAGCCTAAAACATTTAGCATAAAGAGACTGAGTAAGAGAGTATATCCTTACTCCCTTAAGGAAAAGTAGTGCAAGGAGTAATACATAGCTGTGATCAGATGCTTTAACAATATTATATTCTCCGACTACCAAGAATTAAAGAGATGAACATTTTTCTTATTAAAAACATTTCTTCATGAAACTTCAAGCTCCATATCAAGCCTGGGCTATAATACTAAATGTAATGCTAATACTTATAGTAAAATCAACCACAGCTACTTTCCAGAAGGCCATTCAAGCAACCACTGTTACTGCAGCCATTGTTTCTGTTGCTTGAAGCAGTGGAAGAGACAGCAGAGCAGCTAATATACCTCTTTAAGTGAAAACAGTCTTGTCAAGGACTCAGCACAAAGCTGTTATGCTACTGGCACCTCCAGAGAAATATCAGGTGGTATCAGCTCAGGTAGCCAACCTATCTCAGCTGAGTGATTAAATGGATTACAGCCACATTTCACAAACAAGAGGGATATTTACCCAACTCTCAGTGACTCAGTGAAAGATTTCAGTTTCCGCTCTGTTAAAAGCCCAGTGATTCCAAAATACAAATTAATACTGGATCTAATAGACCTATTTTCTTACATATTTCAGTGTAAAAGTCTTCCCAAGACAATAAATAATTACTGTGTCTGCAACCGCCCTGTTAAAATTGGGTATGGTATTTCACAAATCACTTAAATGATAGATCTCTCTAGGCAGGAAACTGGGAGGAAGAAGCAAATACCATTATTAAACTAAGCAAGAACAGGAAAAAACATTAACCCCACGCTATGAGCACTGGATATTTTCAAAGCAACAAAGAAAGTAGTAACTGGTTATAATCTTGAAAAGCTAACTCTTAAACTACTTTGGCAATGAATTATTAACAAGGTCTAATTTCCCTGCTCATGGCAGGGGGATTGGAGCTAGATGACCTTTAAAGCTCCCTTCCAACTCCAACCACTCTATGATTCTACTGTTCTGTGATTTTATGACTGTAAGATTGTATGATTCTATTAAAAGCCTGCTTGATGTCAAGTAGCTCTGCTTCTCACTGTTCCAAGTTTCTCGTTTTAGCTCACTCCACTGAGCCATGTCTGCCTGAGACAGAGGACTGCAGCAATTATTGGTGTTACTGTGATAACCTCAGCATTAATGATGTACCACGGTGTCAGCGCTTACGTTCACGTATCAGCTACCTATAGACCCTGCACGCTTCCAACAACAGCAATTATGTCCAAGATTGATACAGTCACTTTCTATGCTTTTAGATCAATGCAAGCTGCAAACACCTATTGGCCATCTCTGCTAGAAGACTGGCTAAGGCAAATCTTGCTGGTGTCCTCAGAGCTTTATATTTCCACATTCTGGTTTTCTTTTCTCCAGGTCCCTGAGCAATGATTTTGCATTAGGCCATATATCCTTCGTACCAGGAAGAATGAACGTACGGGCATTACTTGCTCTATATGCAGGCTGAAATTCAAAACACCTTCACTCTGTCTCCGGTCTTTATACTACTGAAATCCTCATTAAGTCTATTGGAGTTTTCCCTCCAATGAGGACATGAAAGCACATGCAAGGAGGATTTGGCCCGACTTGTTTGGGTCAGGATTGTGTACACTAGTGTTACTCACCAATTGGTGAAATAACTGGATTGTTCAGGGCCTGCCAATGTTTGTTGAGGTTTTCAGTTCGGTATTACAGCTGTCTGGAATATAGCTCATGGTGGCACCAGGTGGCAGCTGTTCAGTGATCCACGAAAGATGAGCCGGTAGGAGATGTCAAGTCCTTGGGGACCTGGCATCCAAGCAGGAAAGGTGAGTGGTGATGGTACCAAACCCATCAGAGTCCTGATAAGTGAATCCTGAGAGTGAACTCCCAAAGTTATGGCTTCATCTGGCCAGGAGTGCTCTGACACACTGCAGAGCAATTACCCTACTTGCAATTACAACATTTCAGTTCCCAGTTCTGGTGAAAACCTATCCAGTTAATTAATATGTCATTTACAGCTGATAAAACAGCTACTTTGTTGCTGTGGAGACACAGGAATGGACACACGCCATCCCTTGGTGATGTGAAATTTGGTGAAGTAAAATTTGGTGAAGTAAGGTCAATCACATAAACCTTGGGATTACCTCCCTGAAGTATATTATTCTGTTTCTTTTAAAATGAAATTGTTAAGGAGCAGGCTTAAAAAGCAGTAAAAAGAAGAACCCTTCCCACAGGTATAAAAACACTTATTGCTGTGGTGGGTTTTTTTGGGGTGGCAGCAGTAAAAGTTGCTCCAAGAACAACTTGATAAACTCACAGTAGAAATATTCCTTCAAGGACTGTGTTAACAAAAACACTTAATGCAAACTCACCTCATGAACTTCTTAAAACGCAGGTGGCAGGAAACCTGAAGTTTCAGAAGTAGTAGTTTTCTATCTCTTTTCATATTTTCACTAAACATGGAGAAATGGTTATTCATAATTTCTTTTACCTTAGATCTGAACCAGTACTTATATTCTTTTATTAGTTTCCAAGAAAGGCAAAAATGGTCTTATGTTTTTGTTCTGCTTATATGTGAAGGAAACCTGAGTTATTTCTGGACATCACATTTGTTTGAACTTATAAAACTATAGGCTTTTTTTCTTTTTTTTTCCCACCTTTGAAAGGTACCAAGGATGCTTCATGAAAGGTGCAGCATTTCACATGGGAGAGATATTGATATATTTCCTGTATTTCCACCAAGATGTTAGCCAATAGACTTTATATATTTCTTATGGACTTTTTCCAAAATATTGTTCAGAAGAGCTGATGCCATTTTCTACAGATTTTCTCTAAAGTGTTGGTAACATTTGTAAGCATGTCTCCATTTTTAGTCATATTTTCCAGTATTTCCACATCTCTTTGAAACCACTGTTACTCTTTGGGTCATACTGTGGTTTTCCTAGGAAAATAGGATTAGAAATGAATGAGTCTACATGTGTAGAACAGAAGGAGGTCTTTAAAGGGAGTATCCTCTGTACAGAGAAACATTAAAGATAATTGGATTTTCCTTTTTGGTTTCAGTAACATTTTATTCCTAATTTCAGTGATTGTGCATTAACAGGCTGATTTCATTTTACAGGCAACAAGTTTTAGAAAGGCATGTTTCACTATCCTCCTGATAAAGCCCACCCAAACAAATACTATTTAGTCCAGGTTAAAAATCTGGTTGTGAAGCACTGTGTGCTGGTTGCTGGTATCTTGAAGTCGTGGTTCATGAGTGAACGATTGCGTAAGGCACAACCAAAGTTTGCTGCAGGACATACGACAGGTTTTGGCACGAGCAGAGTGCTTCCCTTCTTTTTAATGGATGAGTCTGTGCTCGTGACTGTCAACTGCTCACCAAAACACAGAGCTTAAATCCAAAACTTGGTATATGCACCAGAACCCTAGCATTTTTCCCTTTCAGTTCCATCTGAAAACACAGGCAAGATTACCTGAACACTTTTCCTTAACACACAAAATACTCACTGCAGGCTAAATTTATAAATCAGTATCATTCAAACATAAGGATTGAATCCCCTACTACAGATTTGATTTTGTCTCCAAAGCTGAAAATAAAATAAACAAAAACCACACATCTGAATCCCATATGTCAGTCCCTACAAATAGTTAAAATATATATATATATACACAAACAGAACTTAATTTCTTAAACCATTCTATTCCAAAACACATATTTAAAGATCATTAGTCCCTTATTGAAGCACACTTAGCCTAGACATACTTTCTAGCTCACTTATCTTCATTTTTCTATATTATAAACGTTTTACTACACTGTCAGTGGGTTTTTTGTTGGGTTTTTTTTACTAGGCAATGTAAAATCAAAATCCCGTCAGGTAAGAACATAGGATGAGAATGTTAGCTCATGAAAATTCACCTGTTCCTTTACTATACTCATTTCTTTAGTGTCAGAGTCTTTAAATACTTATCTGATTTTTCCTCAAAAATATTTTCTTTTTTTTATAATAAAAACCTTAAAATGTGAATATTTTAGTTTTGAAAAGAAAATGAAACTAACCATACATTACTGGAATAATTTTTTTCCTGAAATTTCCAGTAAAACAACACGTAAATTGACACTGAATGTTAGTGAGCTGCTACTTCATCTCACTGTGGTGAGTTGTCACCAAACGTTAGATTAATCAGTGACTATACATGTGCTATTTTTAGATCATTACTAGTTATTTCTTGTATGGCCTTTTCCAAAAAAAACCTCACCTGAATTATTGTTAATCTGAGCTGCAAAATGCAACCAGAGAGGCTATAAAACCTGTTTCTTAATGAAACCACTAAGATTTTTTGTGGTGCTTATGTTACTTTCAGCAAAGCAATTGAGTAAAGAAAGTTTGAGATTTGGCCTTCTATAGTAAGCACTCAATAGGCCACAAAGTAATGCTTTTACATTAATCAATTTGGCCTTAACAGACTCTTTTTTTTTGTAAAAATAGGTTTATAAACCATGTTGCTTCATTTCACATCCAGCAACCTTGGGATAACCATCCCAAGCAGTAAGAGATTGTGAGGTAGGCCTTGATATTGCAAAAAACCCAGCTTTTATGAGCAAAGAGATTTCTTGGCAATTAAACTAGCTGGATTAAATTCCTCTCTGACATGATTTATAAATTCATCCAACTTAATTTGCTGATAGGAAGCTGAGCACTGTACCTGGGTCATTTGGTCTGATTTATATCAGAAAAGTGTGCAAAAGAAAATGGAGCTTCTCTATCTTGCTCTTGTCCTCTCCTAGATTCCTGTTACTATATAACAGGCATTCTTTTCCTTTAATTACCTTCTTCATGGCTTGAGAGCTTTGATGACTTGATTAAGCCTTGCAGTGCAGTTCCAGTCCCTACCCATCTGATTAATTAGCCCAAACCTTATTAACTTCCTAATTCCAATCAATAATGCACTGATGCTGAACTGTGGAAGGGCAAACTAAGGATAGCAATTTTATCTGAAGACACAGAGCCACGTACAGTTTGTTCTTTTATTCCTTCACGGCTGCAAAATTAGAACTACCCATCAAGAATACATATGCTCAGGGATGCATTTTGTCACCACCTGTCCTACCTGAACCACGTTTGTAATAAAGCTTACAGTGATGGAGGCCTGTTAGTGGCACCCCTGTGCTGAGCTGCCTTTTTCCAAATGTTTGGCTGTTTCTGGTGGAAAATGATACCCCGTATGTTGGAGTTGTGTCTTCCCGCGTAAAATGTTAATGGCACTGGGAAGGCATGGCAGACCCCTGCCCTCTCCTGTACATCCTCCCTCAACCTGCCCGGAAGCAGGGAGAGCCAGCTGGTGCCTTTTACTTTATTTTAAGATGCCAGTGGATATATTTCAGTGCTGAAGTATTATCGCAGCAACTGCCAGCACAGACAAAACAGCGCACAGATAAGTCAATGCAAGTTTAATTATGGGTGGCTAAAACAAAGCTGGGACGTAATGCCACTGCTATGGCCCTCAGCTCCTCTGTCCTGAACTCAGCCACCACACTGGTGCTGGAGGTCTAATCGCTACCCAGGGTTTGGTAAAAGGAAATCAGGCTTTTTTTTCCTTCCCCAGGATGATCTGAACGTCCTAGCAGAGAATTCAGCATGGCTGGGGCAGCTATGAATTGTCAGTCAACTCCATTTCTTAGGCTGCCACTTTCCCACTCAGTGATCAACCGTTGCCACCATTTCATGTATTTTCATTAGAAGTGTATGTTAGACCTAGCTTTCACTGTCAGTAGCTGTTGTGTCTTTTTTGTTTTTTCTTGCAGCAGCATTAACAGTGAAAATGGGATTCAAAGGTCTCCAAAATCTGTTCAGTGGAGATTTCACATTAAAGTACCTGTCATTATGAAAAGTACTGCTCTTATCCATGTTCGTTTGGGCTGGTCTAGCTTTCTTCAGCTACTAGGAGGGGAAAAAAATTAGAATCATAGAACATCCTGAGTTGGAAGGGACCCACAAGGATCACTGAGTCCAGTTCCTGTCTCTACACAGGACAATCCCAAAAATCACGCATTGCTTTTGAGAGCTAAAAAGAATAAGTACAAAAAGAGTTTGACAAAAAGACCTGTCTAACATTCTTTCACCTGTAATAGATGGTCCTGGCAATAACAAAGGTAGTAAAAGGTGTGGCTCACAGCATGCTTCTCAGCAATGAACAACTGGTTTGCATCGTTGGAATTTAGGATCAGTATCTAAGATTGGTGTTGGATGCTAACTATCCGCCATTTATTCTCCAAATAGAAACACACAACTTCCAGACAAAACACATCTGAATAACAAGCCTTTAAAGCACTGTGTTGTGCTAAGAATGTCTGCAAGAGGGGAGCTGCACAGGTAGGATGTGTGGGAGGACACAAGGGCTTCTCATTAAATGCCATTGTTATTCTGGTTTTCACTGGGTTTTCATTTTCTGATCACATAAGCAGCTCTTTTGTTCTCATTAACGTCTGCCTTTCTAAACAATCTATAGTAACAAGTACCTCCATTACGCTTTCCACAGGCCGCTGACAACAAACCACAATTGTCTGTACAATACATTTTCTCAGAGGTAGCGGGTATCAAGGACTCTTAATAGTGCCATGGCGAGGATCAATTGTTCAGCTCTATAGTGCAGGAGTGTCTCCTGAGCCTCTCAGCGCCCGCCTTTGTGTACAGTATCACTGACGGGGAGTGACATTTCTTTCTTAGGGATACTTCCATTAGGGAGGCTGCTTCCAGGCAAATCCAGTGGTGGACTGTTTGGAAAACAAAATGGGGGTAGAAGTGGGCTTTTATCACATTTGGCCATGTGATTGATAAGGAATCAGACACTTTTCCTGCTACTCAATAGGAAACTCTACAAAAGCGCTTTCATTCCTGAACTGTCGCTATTTCCCTGAAGTTTTAAGTATAAATACATAGCACCCCACTATCAGGGTAAATTTCCTAACACAGAATTTAAGAAAAATTCCAAACATTCCTTCATGACTGCGTTTGCTATGTTTACATTAGCCACTAGTATTTGGGTACAATGGCTTCAGCCTACCTCCCGCAGTTTCCTAAAGGTATGAAATCACATTCTTCATGTGCCTGTGTTGAGTTAGGCCAGGGTAGTAATTATGCAAGCGTCATCTTAAAACTAAGCTGTACATGAAGTTTCTACCTCATGAAAACCATATTTACACTGCAAGCAGACCTGGTTTTGAACAATTGCTCCTGTCATACCCATGTCAAATCCTTCTACATGTGTGCTTGTGGGTTTTGAGTCCAGCATCATGCTAGGGGTGCCAAGTAAATAATGAAGATTTTATCTTTACTGATGATGGCCTTTCCTGAAGAAGCAGAATGCGTGTTTTTTCTTGCATTAACAGCCCTTCAAAGCCATCCCTCAAATCCTTGATTCCTGCCTTCAATTGGGATATCAGGAGAAATCAAGCTGTAGCTGAAGCCAGCAACTGATATGTGAGATATGGAACTGCTCATTTGTTAGAATTTGGAGTCACACTGCCCTGGAAGAAACTTATGAGGAGCTTAATATCCTAGCCTTGATGGCTAAACACCAGGAGTCAGGAAGATGCATCTGCATGAGAGAGGCTGTACAGCCTCACTGTGTCTCATCTCCCTGTCTGCAAGCTGGAAAGGAGAGGACAAAGCTGGCATGATGATAAATCCTAACAGAGGACAATGAACTGCAAGAACGAGGTGAGCAACCTCACCTGGCTTCCCTAGCAGGTGGTTCTGCACATTAGAGAAGGAGTGGGGATCTTACATTGCAGCATAATCAGAGTGCAAGTAGGATTCCACAGTAGCCCAAATTAAGAACACTTCCTCCATCCTGCTAAGTTTCAAGAACACATGAGTCCAAGCAGGAAGATTTTAAGCCAGTTTTGCTACTGGCAACTGAGCTTTGCAAGGGAATCTCATGCCCTGCCACTGCCAGCCCAAGGTAAGGGTGGATGCACTACCCAACCTGGCTGTGCTCCCAAGGCTGGCGCGGGACAGGGGGAGGCATACTTCACTGGTCAAGATAAGCATTTAAGCAGCTTCCAATAATCCTTTCATTCATTAAACCACACTAAGCAGATTTGCTTGGTCTTCCAAATGAAGTCAAATATGTGATGAAAGGGAAGCACACCTAAACTGATCATACAAAGTCAGCACGGCCTCTCGGCACCAAGGGTCGCCTGCCTGGGACACACACAGAGGCACGAGGCTGGCTGCAGCAGTCAATGTATCCATGCTGGAACAGGTCACGGGGGCTTAATGAACATCCAGGGGCTTAATGAACATCCACCGCTCCCTGTCACCAAGGGGTGTTGAGAAGCCACGTGACTGCAGGGGCCTTGGCACCCACAGCTTATAGAGAAGTGCACAGCTTATAGAGAAGTGCAGTTTTGGCTGGCGTTTCTCAGGGCCAGTCAAGAACTTCAGGCAGCCAAGGCTCAACACCTATCCAGATCCCAATCCATCTCACGCAATTTTTCCCACCACCCCATCACCCTTCTTTCCTGTGAAACATGCTTTTCACTTCTCCTCTCCTCTCCTCTCCTCTCCTCTCCTCTCCTCACCTCTCCGGTAGCAACTGACACCCTCTGTCTGTCCTTGTTTTCCATAACCTATTCTCCCATTCCCATTGCCCCTCACCCCACACATAAACATGCAAGCCAGATAACCATCACGGGACACAGACAGCAATCCTGATGGCAGACAGCATTGAAAGAACAATCAGCTCCTGCTGCCAAGCCCTTACATACATCACCAAATGCTGTGCGGCTGAGCACAGCTGGCTACAGCAAGAGGAGAGGAAACACGGGTTTGGGGAGCGTACAGAGACTGACATTCCTTCCCCAGAGTCGCCCTGGGAGAGGCTGTTCCATCATCTCCTTCCCGTCGGTGCAGACACAAATTTGCAGGGATGCTGGTTTTGTCCAGACACTGCCACCAGCATGGTGGCCACCACTTCTGACATCGGGACATACTGCGTGTACTGGATCCATGCCCTCCAGGATCCATGCCCCCAAGGACTAGAGGGTGAGAGTCTTCCTAAACATTGTCTGGGCAAATGGTCCTGACACCACGAATGGCATTATCTGATCTGGTATGCATTTCCCTGCAATGCAACCAGGCCTGCCAGATCTGGTGGAATATGTCCATATGGCGTACCGGGGGAAGGAACAGCTCAGGAGAAGACTTCAAGGACAACCCACTGTCTGCATGGTGCAAGCCACAGCGTGGGGCTGACTCTGCTGGCACTCCTAAACTGCACAACAATCTAAGCAATAGTAACAGTAATTATTTAGAAGCTACTCAGTAAAATGTGGTGTTACTATATTACATTTGTTTTCACAATACTCTTGTCACAAACCATATGTTCCACTCCAATCCATGTCACCCTGTTTCAATAGTAGCTGCTGCATATTCTTTCCCTGTGTTCCTTGGGACTGCAACAACAGGCTGGTTAAAATCTGTCTGCACTTATAATACTGAAGCTCCTCCTCAAAATATGCATTTTCATATCAGGTAGTTCGTTATCTGCCAAAGCATCCCTGGCGTAAAGGGTGTGAATATGCTCATCAAGTGTGAGAGCTCCATGATTTGTTAAAATATGTTTCATTCTTCAGGTGTGCCTAGGAGGGAAAAAACATGAACACAACAAAGTGAAGAAAAGCAGGAAAATATCTGATTATATATAAAAGAAAGGAAAAAAACTCTTCTATTACTTTTCCCTATATTTTTTCTTTCAAATATACAGAAATGTTATTCTAAAATACATATAATGGATGAGATTTAAAAAAAAATAAATTGCAGCAAGAAGGAAATAAGGAAAGATCTGATGAGCATGGTATCACCCCAAAAGCAAATTAAATATTTCAGGTTAGGATCCGTCTCAGTTAGCATATATTTTAACAAATGGATTGCAGTGTAGGAAAGACAGTGAAATTCATCCCAGGGGTCTGAGATATAGCTTTCATTCTAGGGCATTAATGGAAGATTCCTAACCAGGTTGAGTTTACTAAAACAAAAACATCTCAAGGTCACACTTCTTAGGATGAGATTTGTTCAATAGAATCACTGAAAAGGGCACATATGTTCCATGCAGATATACTTACAGATGTCACTCATATATGTTCTTACTTTTTGAAACCTGAGGTGTAATGGGAGTATATTTATGTTAAAAGGCATTTAAAAAATCAAGAAATCAATTTCTGGTAAGAAGCCTTCATATGAGGAAATGTTTTTTCCATCTCTTTGAGTTCTTTTTTTCTTTTTCTCTTTTTTTTTTTTTCTGGCTTACAGACATTGTGGCAAAGTAAAGCAGGGGCTTTGTAACAGTTTATTGATGAGGAGTGGCCAAGGACATCTGTGGTCTAGAAAGCCCACTACCAATGCAAAACAAAACCCTCAACCTCAAAACCACGAAGTGAATTTTAAAAAGACCACAAAAAGCTCCTGTTCACTCCTCCTGGGGGCACCCATGGGAATTCTTCGAAAAGCTACCCTTTTTAAATTTTTTTTTTTTAATTTCTGTTGGGATTTCCTAAATCAGTGAGAAACCAGTTGATCCTCTGGAGCCTGGAAGTATTCAGCTTGCTCCTTAGATAAAAGATGCCAAGACCGGAGGAAGCAAAAGTGCTCAAGTGCTGTACCCGGAGCACTACACTGCAAAAGAAGCAGAGTAATATTTTTCAGATATGGAGATGATGGTGTCTCAGTTCTGTGCTGATCCATGAAACTCCCAATGCAAATTTCACAAACATTGGGAAGTCTGATCATGGAGGACCAGTTCTAGGATTTAACCCTCAAAGCTGTGTTTTTCTCCAATAGAAATTTTCACTGTTCTGGCATATGTTGCACATAGAGAGGCTGTTTTCTTGACTCACTGACAGAAAAAAATCAGGAAGTGAAATGGTCAGTTAAACTGATGAAGATTAATAAAAGTCAGAACGGTAGTCTGAACGCTGGCTACAACAGCTTAAAAAGCACTGGTATCACAGTTTTATTAGACTATAATTTGTATTTCATTAGAAATATAAAATTGCTGAAAATTAATGTGTTCCCATTATCTTTAGTGCTGTTAATTCACATATATCAAACTATTTATTAAAAGCTATCAATGTACCTATTTAACAAAATAAATCTTGTGTACTGCAAAACACAAAGGAAAGTTTGATGGTTCATTTCATTTCAGAATTCACTTCAGACTTCAGGCAGTGATTTATTACTCTGCTATTGCAAGTTTAGGCTCTTAAATCAAGTAACACAAAATGTTGTGTATTTTGTGCAGCTGTGGTGAACTGCAAACCTGAAAATGCATAACGTTCTCATTATAGCTTATACATTTTTACTATCTTAACCTCAAAATGCTTTTCTAAGTACACACAAGTGTATGCTTACACAGAGCTAAAATCTGCAATATGGTAGGTTCTGCTTTCAGTGGCTGAGGTGGAGAAAGCACTTTTAACTCAAGAAAATGGTTT
Source organism: Atrichornis clamosus (assembly GCA_013400975.1). Taxonomy (NCBI): domain Eukaryota; kingdom Metazoa; phylum Chordata; class Aves; order Passeriformes; family Menuridae; genus Atrichornis; species Atrichornis clamosus. The sequence goes on from WBMZ01005113.1 coordinate 61,079, forward strand.
TGCACTGGATGTTGTTCACCTGTCTGTCGTTCCATCAGGGCCTTGAGAGTGAGGACATATGCAGAGCAGCTGCTGAGTATTATTGGGGAAATAAGAGGTGCGACAGACTATAAATTAGGGGTGGTTGTTGTTGCGTTTGGTTTTGGTGGTTTTTTCTTTTTTAAGAACTTGCTAATAAAGGAGCAAATTCTAAGCAGCTTAATTGACACAGCAGACAGGAGGGTTTTAATCAAGCGATTAATATATCTGCCCTTCTAAAAATTGTGTCTGTCTTGGATCTTTTCGCATATATGTCCGAATTGTAATCTTGAAAGTTTAAGTAGGTACAAAGTTGTGTCAATTTGTTGTTCACCATTTAAAATAACAAAACGGCTTCACCTCCAAGGAAAAAAGGTCTGTACAAAAGCAAATTCAGCAACGCAGGAGAAAAAAATTCCAATTATTCCTAAAAGTCTATAACAAATAACTTCATTAAAGCAGGGCAGACATGCAACTGAAAGCAACTTGACTGGGATATTCAGAACAGTTACTAAGTTTCAACTGCAGTGGGATTAGATGCCCTCCACTGATGAATTCCAGTTGAAGGAGAGATACTAGCTAAAAAGATTATTTGGTAGGTTTCTGAACATGGTTACAGAGGCACATAGTGTTCCAGCAAAGGGCATCATCAGGCATGTAAATGCAAGCTCTGCCCATGGGAAGATAAAAGGAATGGAACAAACGCGATTAAGAAGGTATTTGCAGCAGGACAAAGACAAGGACCTGACCTGTGAGACACTAACACACCAAAATGTTCAAGAGGAAAATTTTTATTGCTTTGGACTGAGTCAATGAAGAAATAGTAAACAGTGGTTAAAAATGTGTTAATCTGATGTTTACGACACTGAGATTTAGAATAGCTCACTCGCACTGGTGACACTGTTCCTTTATTGTTCTTTCCCCCACACACCCTGCATACACGGCGAGGAGCAACGTGTTGCAGAGCACATCAAGCAGAGGCTGGTCCCACGCAGGCTGTGGAGCCGACACGTGCTGCAGCTCCCTTCGAGGCCATGCACTTAGGCTCTTTCCCTTGGGAAATATGTCACAATGGGAGAAGGAGGCAAAACTGGCTGTGGGAAGCACATGTTTGTATCTTGCTTCTGTACAGTAATTTCTTTTAGGTCCATTAACATGGATTTGGACTCTACTTTTGGCATCAGTCTCTTCAGTACAAGGAAAATAATTTAACTGATCTTTGGTTCTTTTTTTTCTTTCCCATTTTGAAAATAAGAACGACTATCCTCGTCTATCTTTACACAAACCTCTGAAGATCTGAGGACAAAAAGTGTTAATTGACATCACACTGGGACATTAAAATGTACCTACTCTCTCATTCCCAAGCTTCTGGCAGGGACCATCAGCCCTGGTCCCACTTTTAGCATCTTGAGAAAACCCTCTTTCAGCAGAGAAAGCACTGAGTAACAGAAGGTCTCCAAAATAGCTCCAACACCTCCCTCAGCTGCAGGTTTCCACCTTGTCCTGGCAGTTGTAGCAGAAATCAGCGAGAAAGAGGCTTGGAAGAGACCAACCTGGACCAGTGCCTGCTCTACACAGCTGGAAGCCAGAGGTGCAGCCAAGACCAGCTCAGCCGGGCCAGAAACTCCAAGATTGGGGTAATTGTGCTGCAAAGGAGTCATTGTAGTGAAATCAATAGGGACGTTTTAAAGTACCCTTACATGACAATTCCAGTGTCAGAACAGAGCAAGTCAAAGAATGTTGTTCCTCATAGCAGGTTAAACTCCTGAGGGTGGAGATAATCTCACAGCAGGAAGGGAGGAAAGTGCTGTGCCTGCCTGGGTCAAGATGTTTTCACACTCCCCATTGCCAGCTTTAGGCTACAGAGCCGGCCATTATCACAGTCATTGTCATTATTATCCTAAAATCTGCTGCCTGACATCAGGCATCTATCAGGAACAGACCCGAGACCCTATTAGTGCAAGCAATAAACCCGAAGGAGGAGGGGAGGAAACGCGTTCATAGATAAATTAACGTTCCTGCTGGCTACATTCCTATCAGCTTTGTTAATTCTGAACTGACATTCATTGGTAAATCTGATTTTACCATCGTTTTCCATCAATCAGCAGGACAAGTCTCCTACCAGAGGGGTTTTTTTTATTGTCACACACAATAATTAGTCTCACAGACACATGATCTACCGACCCTGTGGGAAGCTGAGCATCAAGCCTCTGTTCCTATGCGAAAACTATGTGCCCAAAAGACACCGCTGTCAATGTGTCCTGACTGAGCCTGTGATATCTGTCTTCCTGCTCTCAAGATGCAGTTCAGGAAGTCAGCATTTTCCTATCAAACATATTAATCGATTGTGAAAGAATGTCACTCCCTCCCCAAGTGATGCTTCCAAAGAACACGATGCTTAAATATTAGAAAAATCCTTTACCTGGAGAAGCTTCCATTGCAAAAGCACATTAGAGATTTGAAAACAGTGGTCAGCAAAACCTATGTGTTTTCCTGATACAAAAGAAAGTATCAGAAACATCGTGAGTTTTCATCCCACACCTCAGCAAGTTAAGTTCNAATTAGTCTCACAGACACATGATCTACCGACCCTGTGGGAAGCTGAGCATCAAGCCTCTGTTCCTATGCGAAAACTATGTGCCCAAAAGACACCGCTGTCAATGTGTCCTGACTGAGCCTGTGATATCTGTCTTCCTGCTCTCAAGATGCAGTTCAGGAAGTCAGCATTTTCCTATCAAACATATTAATCGATTGTGAAAGAATGTCACTCCCTCCCCAAGTGATGCTTCCAAAGAACACGATGCTTAAATATTAGAAAAATCCTTTACCTGGAGAAGCTTCCATTGCAAAAGCACATTAGAGATTTGAAAACAGTGGTCAGCAAAACCTATGTGTTTTCCTGATACAAAAGAAAGTATCAGAAACATCGTGAGTTTTCATCCCACACCTCAGCAAGTTAAGTTCCACTGAGATTCTAATTCCTCAAGCTGATTCAGAAATATTTTGCCCTGTTTTAGATGGCTGGTCACAAAAGACAGTATCTGACATATTCTCATTTGCAATTCCAAGTTAATTGAATATTCTACAGGCAACTGCCTAAAATACAAAATGAAGTACCAAATAGACTGCACACACAAGTTCTTTCTTTTGGAAAATTAAATATTTGATTGTGATAGAATTCTTAAAGATCTGGGTATAAAAAAACCAATTCACTTCTTGATATATTTCTATATAAGTGAATGGAAACAGGCGAAAGCTTGCAATAGTCCTACAGCTGTTAGGGGAAAAAAAGGAACCTCTTAATTTGTTGCAGATTTATGTAAAATAATCCGAACTCAGGAAACTGAGTGTGAAGAGCACAGTCTTTAAGGTGATGAATAGTACTAAAAGACCTCCTGACCACTCTGAGGGTAGTTAACTGAGCTGACTGCCTCAAGCATTGACACCTCTCAATGTCGTGTTTATCAAGGGAAAGATGGCTTGCATTTGTAAAATATTTGTCCTTCTTCTCTAGCCATACATTAACCCACTAAACCCTGTAATTGCTTAATTTTCTTCTACTCCATACCCTGCAAGTGATGCCCAAAAGAGAGCAGTGAAAAGCCTGATGTTGAAGGAAAGCAAGTTTTATCTCTGTCCGCTGGCAGGTGGGGAGGTGGGCAGGGGGCTGCTGCCTGCCTCCCTGCCTCCCATCGGAATAGTTACAATAGCGGGTTAAAAGCTGCTTCTCACAGCCCCGCGGGGGCTGCTATGTGTTACAGCAACACATCATGCCCCGAATTCCCCGGAGGCGCTGGCTGAGGGAGGGATCTGCCCAAAAGCAAGAGGAGGTGGGCAAATGCCTCGTGTTGGACGGTACGTGCAGAAGGGTTGAGCAGAGGCAGAGCTGTTGGCCTGCTCCCATCAGTGGCCGTGCTGTGCCCGCTACGGTCCCCAGGCTCTCAGGGGCCACCCGGCCAACACACAACCCACCCATGCTGCAGCCGGGGCACCTCCGATTACACTGCGGCAGCCTAAACTTCTGATGAGTTTCTAATGACTGTAAAAACTCCCCTTTGGCCTTGGGTGTTGTAACTATTTATGAGGCTGACCTTTAATTACTCTCTCATGTAGAAATCTTTGATAATATGTCTTTGAAAGCTTGACAAATACGGACCTACACACTACAGATCAATACCAATACAGCAACACAGTAGAGCAGCTTCCACAAAAGCAGATGCTAAAAGGTATTACCAGTAAAGCTGCTTCAAAGGGCTTACTCCTTCAGCTGGGCACCATCAGCTCTTTCTTATTACAGAAGGGTTTAGGCAACGTGAAAAACAAATATATGCAAGGGATGCCAAATATCAGCGCGACACGAAGACTGGAAAGGGTATGAACCATTATCCCACTGGGCCCAAGGGAACTGCGACTGTCGGCAGTGGTAGGACAAGAGTGACTGCCATCTGCCGTTGCTGAAAAGTTTTCTGCTCAGCCTCAGTTCAGGGCTGGGAATTAAATTGATAGTGTCGAGTACCTAGTTTGAATGTCACAGCACTTCTTGAAGAGCAGCTCTTTAGCAAATTCATTATCTTTTGCAACATGAATGCCATCCAAGGTAGTAATGAAACTGAGAGTGGATCATTATTAATTCTATATTCAGTTTACTCGAATATTCAGTACCGCTTGACTTTTCAAAAGGGAAGTTTTAATAGACATTAAACACATGCACGAGCATAATTACAGGAACACAATTGTACATATATATGTGTGTATATGTACATACAAATAAAACCCCAAAATCAGTAATATTCCGTTAAGGGTAGTGAATACACTTGGAAAATACTTATACAATGGAAAGTACAACCATATAGTTAAATAAAACAGAACCGCATAATTCCAGACCACTTTACTTGAACACATTTAATATAACTCAGTTATTATCATGCAAGTTTAATACCTTGTGTCATAAGTACTATGGAAATAAGTGGGAATTTTCCTATGACAATGATTAAAAGCACAGAATGTGCATAATCTTTGACCATCACTACATATTATACAGAACTACCATTTTTCTAATCTAATGAAATTCTGCTGTCAGGAGGATGATTCCTAAAGATGTAGATTGAAGAAAAGATAAAGCTAAAATTTAAAATATTTTATAATGATTTTTCTTTTCTTATCACTGATAGAAAAATAATTGATTCATCTACAAGTCAGATACAGTTAAAGAAAAGTGTCACCAACCAAAAAGCTGCGTAGATTTTGAGGGAGATTTAAAATGTTAAGAGTCTCTTCAGTTTTCCTCCTCTTTTGAATTTCCTCAAGATTAAATTATTTTCTCTTATCTTCAGAAGAACAACTGTTCTTCTTTAGCCCTTCCATAGAACTTTTTTTTTTCATAACAACATCCCTGCCAAAACAGCTCCCAGGAGACAAAATCAATGAAAGCCATAAAAGAAGAATGTTTTTGTCATGCCAGGCCCTACAGCTCATGTCTTACAGTTACAAAACCATCAACAACTAAACTGGGTTAGACAGACCATCCGAACAGATCTGGCCAGTTACTCTAATCAAAATAAACAGACCTTTAAATTTAATATTATACAGTTAAAAAACTGTATCAATGTTAACACTGTGATAACAGTGTCACATCAGCATAGAAACAGAAAAGGAATTAAAAAACCCTAAATCCAGGCAGCTTCCTCCTGAGGAGTTAAGATTGGAGTGGTTTTCTCTGAGGCTGCCTCCCTGCCTGCAGATCTGGCATCTCTCTTTGAGGGAAAGAAACTCAGAAAACTAAACTACCTGAAAGGCTCCCTCTCCATCCCTCCAAAATACAAGGCTGAGGAAACCCTTGTGAAGGTGTCTGGAGGGAAAAGTAATGTCCAGATGCTTGAGCAAACAACAAAACGCCTCTTTCCAGGAATTTTCCCATTTGATGACATGTTTCTTCATGCTGAATTTTGTTTTGTGTGTATTACATTAACCATGTGTGTGATCCCTCTAGCTCTGAAACTAAGATTAAAAAGTCTTAGAAGAAGAGGCTTGGGTTAAATAGAAGACTGCTGTGATAAATATAGTAATATCCGTACAAGGTTTCATACCACCCTTGACCAGAAGTCCACCAAAGTTGAGAGAGATAAAAACTGATTTTGACTAGTAAACCTCTGGATCAGCCTTGTTACACTGTGTGGAGCAAAGACACTGAGCAGGGGCCTGTCCGGGCCCAGCCGACTTCATCACTGTGGTGTGAAGCCTTCTTTGTCTGCCAGCATGAGGAGGGAAGCCTTCAAGTAGGCAACTCTAGACACACCAGAAAAGCAAAATCCTGCCCTCTTCCAGCACTGCACATGGCTTGTGGAGGGGTAAGCCCCCAATCCCTCCGGCATCCTTCAGCGCTGCCATCTCCAGCGCTTGCTGTTCCTGCCTTGCCCATCCCCAGCAGAAGCAGGAGCAGAACGCTGCCAGCCCATGTTCCTGCTCTCTGCCTAATGATGGGTACATCAGTGAGAAGCAGGCATACATCTGGCTCTGGGAAAAGGCTCAAGAAAAAGAGTACATTCCCGAAGCAGGCATACATCAGGCTCTGGGAAGAGGCTCAAGAAAAAGAGTACATTCCCCTTTGGTTGCTTCACCGGGGTTTTCACGTCCCTGGGAAAAAAATAAAATTGAAAAACAAATCCACTTTTCATTAAAAGAGTCGTTTGAGCCTGTTGGTGAAACGGATACTACAGAAATACACATTCCTGTGTGCTGCCTTCCTGCTCCATAATGGCTCTTGCATCTCTTGCATTAGGGACTGGGGGCAGGGAGGCTGCTGTTGTCCATTTACTTTACTAAAGATTGCTATTGAATGAAACCTTTAATGGGGTGTTTATACTCCCGCTCAGCTAAGAGCTCCGAGCTTGTGGCAGAGTAGTCTTTCCCTCCACCTTGACAGCTATTAGAGAATCAATACAGGTAATCCCTCAGCTGGCCGCAGCACCCGCTGCTGCGGGCCTGCCCTGGCCACTGCGGTGGGGTCACTTGTGGGAAAGCGAAACTTCTCCGGGGAGCAATGTTCCACAGCACCCCCCCACCACGCACTGATCCAGCATCCTCCAAACCGGGTGAAGCTCCTGCAGCTCCAGAGGGAATGCCACTGACTCCACTTAGATTAAGCTAGAGGATGGACTCTACCTTTCCTCTCTAGGAGGCATGGCCTTCATATCTAAATTTCACTTCAGGGCTTACCTGTGAATTGCACTTTTTGGCCAGTATAATCCAAAAAATCATCCCTTTCCACTTCCTTGATCCCCAATGGATGTTTTCTGTGCTCCTGCATTTCTCTTAGTGGCTAAGGTATCTCCTGCCTGCTCTGCTCAAGTCCTGCAGTCAAAGCGTGAGAGATTGCATTTTCTCACTCCTACTTTGCAGACTGATAATACCATACCTGGCAGGACTGTGTGGCATTCTCACACTAAAATGTTCAAAAGTGCTCTCTACACTACTAAATTGCTGGGCTAGCTAGAGGTTAAGTCCTGTGACAGAGTTTAGTCCTGTGACTTTAAGTCTGGTTTGCCACTGCTGCAGTGGGTATAAGCTGGGGTTTCAGGATGGTCCCTACAGCAAGAGCTGCTGTAGAGTGTCTAGCTGGGGATGGAGATGGAGTTGCTAAAGTCCCACTGTAGGACAGGCAGAGGTGGTGTCATTCTCCTCTGGTTCTTCCACCTAACCCCAGGCACTTACAAGGGACTGGCTTTTCAGAAAAGGCGTTCACTGGTGGAGATTAAGCCTCTTTAAAGCTTGAGTCAAACACCATAAAAATACAGATGGTTGCCGAACATCTGGGCGTGTTTTACATGAGGTCAAAAAAGAAGAAGAGAGCAAAGATAGAGCCTAACACCCCTGATGTGCCCAAGGCCCTGCACCAAGTGCCCTAAGGAGACACAGAAGGAAGAAGGCGCAGGGGAATGTGTGTGTCAGGAGCGAAAAGGAAATGAAGGTGAGGGTGACTGTGTCTGTAAGGGCAAAACAAGTGAACCATCCCTCTTGTTTAATGGACAGTTTGGCACTGACCAATATTTGTTTGGGACATTATCTTCACGAAGCTCCTTGCTGCTTTTCATCTTTCCTCAGTGGTTAACCACCTCCCTGTTCTCCAGGGTGAGCAGCAGGACAGGGGCTGGGGGCTGGGGACCAGGTGTTTGAAAAGCAGGGATATGCAGGAGATGCTGGAGGCAGCAGATGTCGGTGGCCAGGCCTTTTGTTCCTTCACACTTGCCAGCCTGAGCTCCGGGATCACCTTTTTTTTTTGTCTCCCCATTGTCATTTACCCAGGAGGAGCTTTTCAGGAGTTAGCCTCACACAGTCTCATCTCTCCTTCTGTGCATCCCTTTGCCCGAACAAAACAGTTGATTGCCTTAATACGCTGGTTTCTATTTAGATCACTTTCTGTTAACATTTAAAAAACCTGACAGAGACAATGCAGAGCACTTAAGATCAGCTAGTGTCTTACAGAACTGATGAGTCCCGATGAGTTGTCTTGCTGTTCCCCTTGGCAGGACTATTTTTAATCCTCGTTAAGGGAAAGAAGAGCCAGGGTACACACATCCTTTGCCTTAGTGAATATAGTGAGAATGTGATCACGGACAGGGAGATCACCCCACAGCCAATTTAAGCCAAACCAAGTGGGTAACACCGGTACCTATTGCACATAGTGCATTACTGTAGTCACTGACATGGAAAATAACACGAGTTCTACATTTGAAGATGCAAAGAAATGGAAGATGTGCACCTAGTACAGCAGCCAAAGCCACAGCCCAGTCCCCTGAGAACTGCAGGGGTGCCCTGCTTTCTGCTGCCCCTGCTCAGAAATGGCTGCAGGAGCATGGAGCGCCATGGTGCCCGCTCAGGAGGGACCCGGCAGCCAGGGCTGCCCAGCACAAGGACTGAGCCTTTACGCCTGGTCCCAAATATTCCCCCTTCAGCTGATCTTGCATTGCAGCCTCCTTCATGCAGTGGCCTTCTGTGCCGTGCGGTCGGGAACCTGCCAGGAAAAAAAGTGCAGCATGCAGACATGCTCCCTCCCTTTCCCCTCTTCTTAGCTGTGTGTATAAATATCCAAAACACCACTGCTGGCTGAGCTGCCTGGAGCTGCACATTCACTCGGCTGCTGACAGCACGGCCACAAAAGGTGCAAGCAAATGGGCAAATCCTCGGGGACGAAAATCTCAGCTCTCTGGACACACACAGGATACAGGCACACTACAGGAGCATTCCCTAATCTCTCCTAACCCCTGTCCAGCAAGAACAGCAATCTATTTGCACTCACAATCAGTGCATTTTCCTTGCAGGAAACTAAAATCTGCCATGGGCTGGCAGGCGGCTCAGCTTGACCTCCCTCCTGCTCCATTTCTCCCCACCCTGCTGTGACATGTGCAGAGCCAAGTGCCATCCTCACTGTCCCCAGACCCAGCACAGCTGGGACTCGCTATTCAAAAGGGATGACTCTATAGGGTAGTTAAATGCTATAGGGTAGTTAAATGCCTTTTTTAGTGCTCAATCCAGATGCATCATCTTGCTTGCAAGTGGGAGTGAACTCAATCCAGAACTGAATAGCCTCAGCTTTCATGAACTATTGGGGCACTTAAGGCCCAATCCATCAAGACACTGGGTGCCTTTGACTTCCAATGCAGTCAGCTGCTACCCAGCAGGACAAGGACTAGAATTCCCAGTAAGAGACAGTTTGACTCTGTAATGACTTACAAATTACACAGAAAACACCCTTCATCCATTTGCTAGTACTTCAAATACACAACTCCGTTGCATCTGGCAGAAAACAAGCCGGAGTCCATTAGTGTACAATATAGCCTCCAATAATTTGTTTTCATTCTTTGCATGAATGTAATTATAATAATAATAATAATTAGCATCAAAATGTACATATACAGGTTTAATGTGCAAGACAGCCAGTACCTTCAATCACAAGTAGAAGTATAACTCTTCACATACTCTTTTACAGGCAACACATCAAATACTGTAGAAAGGTGCAAATATTTTAGCATAAGATATTTGGGGGTTCTTCAAGAGGAAGAAAATGCACACAAGAGCACTACAGATACACCATTTAAACAAACAACCTTCATTCAGAAGAAACAAGGAGGTTACCTGCACGAGAAATTAACCATGCATTTCACAGTACTTCAAAGCTGTTCCTAATTATAACAATTTTTTCATTAGAAGGTAGTTGATTTCACCAAATCCTGGTTTATTTAAGGGACCGAAATAACGAAGTCTTGACACACATAACTCTTGTTTCTGCTGGCCAGGATTCTTATGCTTGGGGGAAAAGATCTAATACTAGGCAGCTGGAAGAAAGATTTCGTTCCCCTACCTGTTTTTCAGTATGGTTTGTACACATAAGTACAGTGATAATTTTCTGCTCAGGAGTGAATTTTTGCCTATTTAGAGGTCAGGGATTCAGCCCTCAATATGTACAAAATTCAGCCTGCTCTATTATAGTAATATTTGATACTAAAATAAGCAAAAAATAATCAGAACATGGTTTTCATTCTAAAAACTACATGTATATATGTACAATGCAAATGGACCTGCTTATTTCAGACACTGCTAGTGTTGGGCCTCAATATTTTACTTAGAAGTGGTTCAATAAATATTTTTAAAAAATATTTTTACCATGAAAACAATGAGAACAGAGCAACTAAGATACAACAAAACTTATAAAAATTAGTGCAAATCAATATATTTATGGATACAATATCTGCACGATGTAATTAAATGCACAGGTAATATTTTTTTCCTATTTCTATGCAGCATTTAAAGAGACTGTTAAAGCTGGCACGAAATAAAAAATTTTTCTTTCTTATACTTTATGTGCAAAATCCTTGTTAATCCTAGCTGATATAGGATACGTTGAAGACAACCTCATCATCCCAGTAACATCAAACTGCCTGTTCATCAACTAGCTCCAGAAAGGACTTCCGCTATCCCCCCTGGATGCAACACACAGTCCCATTGACACAGTGAGCCTTCTCATAAGCACAGCCTCCTGCCAGTCGTGGTGGTCACTCAGTGATAATAAAAACTTGCACACTAATTACAGCACTCCCTGTTCTCAGTGGTCCTTCAGCATAGGCTTTTTGATGAACCTCCTAGCTGAGATTTTGCATTGATATGGAGTGCCGTTTTCTTAAGAATTCTTAACAGTTTTGAAAATACATAAACCTGCACAAATTACTCCTGACTTCCTTGTATGTTCAGTGAGGGATGGAGGATGCCACCTTCTAGTCCTCCCATGGAAGTAAAGGCTTTCCTGCAGTCTGGGGAAGGAATTTAATGTGTGGAGTTTTAGGCACTGAGAAATCCTGCTATCACCTCTTCTATGCCGTAAATCTTAAGATTTGAACTAAGAAAGGGAGTGCCTCTACAGCAGTCATCAAGTGAAGAGCCAGGAGGAAGCAGAAGACCCCACCCTTCATATCAGGACTCACCACAATGGCTCACCTGGCCAGGACCAGACAGGTTCAGTGAAATTCAGACAGAGCAGCACACTGGTGGGATTGTGTCTGCTCCCAGCCTGTGCTGAGCCCACAATAGAACACCTCTATGAGGCCACTTGACGGCTCATGATCCACCTGACAGCTCACTGATACTTGGGAGTATCATCATGTTTCGTCCTCTAAACTCTTGAGAAGGCAGAGCAAACCTCCACTATTTCTGCAAACTGGCGTGTCAGGCCTGCATCTATCTCACCCCACACACTGCTTCTCTTTCTCTCTGCATTAATCAGCATCCAGCACCCTCTGAAAGAGTTGGTCTCACAGACCTGAACCTTCCAGTGTTCCAGCAGCTGAATGAAGGAATTAAAATACTTCTATGTTGGTCCAGCAACCTCAGTATCTCTGAGTTAACATAGAACAGTTAAATAGAACATCATTAAAAGACTTGCAGGTTAAGGGAAAGCAGACCACATACCTGTGGTCATGTGTCCAAACAAAATGAACAGGTTAAATAAGCTTTGAGAAATGTACTGGATAAAAACATCCCCCACACAAGCTTTGATATGGACTGCACCAGGCAGTCCACAGACATGGTGCGTTAGAGACACAGAAACACTCCTCACTCAGATATTTGTGCACAAAGGGGTTTGGGGAGGTAGAATTCCCTCCCGCCTTTAGAGATTAGGGTATGGGAGAAGAGGGAGAGTGGCATCAGGGTGTTCCCTGCCCCTGTGCTCCGCCATAGGCCCTGGGTCCAGAGCCTGGACCTGCCCCAGAGGCACTGCAGGTGTCACCTCCTGCGGCGTGCACACAGCCACGCACAGAGCAGTACACACGAGCTGGCCCAGGACACGTCCGCAGGGCTCCTGGACTAATGAGGAGCGTGAATCTTCATGTGGAAGCTGCAATCCTCCTGCTCGGGGAAGTGCTGGCCGCACACCGAGCACGTGCAGCCCTTCTCCTTGCTGTGCGTGCGCCGCACGTGGCTGTCGTGGGCCGCGTGGGAGGCGAAGGCTTTGCCGCAGTGCTTGCACTTGAAGGGCTTCTCCCCCGAGTGCTGGCGGATGTGAGTGCGCAGGATGCTGGATGCCGTGAATGCCTGAAAGGGCAGGGATCATAGGAAAGGGGATGAAGTTGGAAGTAATTTGCTTTCACATGCATTATCCCCACCTTCAGCTAACCCAGACCCCATCAGAAGCACTTTACCCTGAAAATTGCATCCTGAAATAGCTCACATCCTCAAGTAACTGGAACAAAAGAATGAAAACTCCCAGCAACCCCCAGCAACAAGGAATCAGAAGCCAACAGCTATTGCTATACAGATGTGGCTGAATCCATGGAGATAGATGAAGCTCAGAGAAAGATTTCTGACCAGAGGCACCAGTAAATACATACTACATGTCAAAGGTAAGAAGTCAATACTGCCCTAATTAGCTCTGTAGCTCATTTATGTTTGGGTAATATATGCAGGCTTTCCTTTCAGCTTTCTTTTTCAAAGTTAAACCCTTTGACTGGCTTGGGATACAGCTGCTAAAATTCATCCATGAAGTCCACCATACATCTTTTATGGGTTCATTTTCCCTGCTCCATCAGACTATGCTCTTTCTTTAGGCAGACCTTCCAACCCGTTCCTCCACCACTAGCACACACACTTGAGTAGCCAAGTAAAAAATATTTCTCTTCCATTTGAGGATAAAACCCCCTCATCAAAACTTGAACAGCAATGTTGCAAAGTCTTCCCTGTTTTCCTCATTTTTTCTTTTTTGAAGAGAAGCAGTTTCAGGCCCTTCACTATTTGTAGACCACACAAGAGAAATGCTCTCTAGTAAGTTTTCACAGCAAACAGCAATACATCTCAGAGATCTTTTCACTGGGAACCTTAGAGTACAAACAGATTGGAGACTTCTATACATAAGTCCTCAGAGGTATATATCAAGGGGGCCAAAATGTGTTTTAGGGACAGAACGAATGTTGATGTGGACCAATCACTGCTAGTCTCACAATGTTGCCAAAATAGTGATCATTTTGCTTTCCAGCAAAGGAGCTGGAAAAGCAAAGCCACCGTCAGAGGCAGAAGAGAAAGAGGAATCATGACTGTGCAGGAGCAGGTAAGGATTCTTTAAAATAGCCCCTGGCTTTCCAGCCTCAGAAATGGTGGCTGTGTCCCAGTGTAGCTGCATCCTGCAACCTGAAGACTAACAGTTTAATCTGATCCAACCCACAACAGTCCAACCAGAAATAGCTAGGGGGTAGTCTCTTTTTACAGAGCCACCTATAAAGGTCTGCCATCTCCTTTAGATTAAGGATGATATTTCATCCTAAAGTCAGCCTACAAATGTTCAGGATCTTTGGGAGACAAAAAATTATAATAGCCAAAAGGAGCTTCTTCTTAAGATTGTTTAGTGGAGGACACTTCAACTTTGTGTTAGTTCAGCCAGTCGTAAACAAAACTTCTCCCTCCAAAATCAGGAGCATGTTACTACTGCCAATGGTGCTTCTGGTACGGACACTCCATAGCACCTGGAGCCCTAACAATATTCATCCAGCAGCAGCCTGTGCATCCACCCTCTCTCTGCTGGGAGTGCTCACAGGGAGAGCTCATCTGAGTCATCCCTGCTGGGATGGGCAGTAACAGCCAAGCACATTTTTGATGTATGGCTCTGTTAGTGGTCTTTTCCAATCGAAACCTCGGTGCCCAGCTGCCCGTCATTAGCGCTGTTATTTCAGGATAAGCATGCACAAAGTCGTATTGTGCAGGTTCAGTTCATAGACCAAATCTGTTTATTGCAATCCAGAAGCAGAGTCAATAGTATCAGAAGTTACCTATCTGATGAGAAAGTGGATTGTTGGATCTACCTGCATGCTTTGGACAGTATTTGAAATGCTTTCAAGCTTTCCTAGACCTTATTTCTGCAGCAGACTGATGAGCTGGGATGAACCACAAATTCCAAGTGAGATGGAGACCAGACCCTGTTTCTTCAGTCTCATCCAGCCCTGTCACTTTACCTCACAACTGCCCAGAGTATCTACTCAGTTACCTGGTTACCACTTAAATGCAAAGCAATTTCATGAAAGAAAACAGGGAAGAAACAAAGCGCAGCAGAGGGCGGATGGAGGGATGGGGCTGGGCTTTGCCTTACCTTGTTGCAATAGACACATTTGTAGGGGCGCTCCCCAGAGTGAACCCTCATGTGCTTGTTCAGGCTGGAGGACTGGGAAAAGCTCTTCCCACACACCGAGCACTGGGGGGGTAAAAAAAGGAAAAAAGTTAAAAGGAAGCATACAACATCATAGTTAAAAACAAAAATTGGGTATGTGGATGGAGTTAAATAGAAAAATTAGGTATGTGGATGGTGTGCACATGTATTTTCTTATATATATTTATATATATACACATATATTTATGTATGCATGTATATATAAATACAGTAGTCATTTTAAGCAGTAACAATTTGAAATATCCAGATGTTTAGTCTATTTTTAAGAACAGATTTTATATAAATATATATATATGTATATGTATGTGAAAATGCAAAATTTCAGATCTTTTGTATTAAAATTGTTTCAATAAAAAATTGCTATTCTTCAGAACACAGACAGCCAGCACAGACAATATGGACTTTCAGTAATAAAAACATGAAAATTTCTGTAAAATCCCTTTTTAAAAAATATAAGTCAAGCTTCAATTGTATTTTTATTTCTAAAAGATAAACTTGTAAAAAAAAATCAAGGAAAGG